>CM068303.1:45169127-45403223 GCA_034768395.1 Linum lewisii | reverse complement strand
TACGCCGATACTACAAGCTTTCGCGCTGTACCTAAGGCTATGGGTTCCGCCCCACAAAAAGGCTCTCGCCCGTACTTCTCTGTAACCCATTCTCCCTACATTATCCACATACTTGCCACCTTACATATACTAACCCCTTGCACGTCCGCCCTGCAAGGTACCATCCGCCGAGACACTACGAGGACGGATTCATTGCCTAAACCTCCAAAGAACCACAGTATTGATCCACCGGTCCAACTGGGCGGATCAATTGGCGCGCCAGATAGGGGCAGCTAAACGTTTTGTTCCCAAAAGACAAACAGCATGCAGAATTTGGAGGAAAATCCCACTAGTGTCCCCACGGAAACGCTCGTCACCCCCCCGGCCAAACAAGTCGTATCGGCGGGTGGTCCCCCCGAGACCCTCGTCCTTCCATAGACCCACCCTTGGGAACGGCTACACAAACACCCCATCCAATCCGCCCTCTAGGCCTTG
The DNA here is from genome assembly GCA_034768395.1 of Linum lewisii. Classification (NCBI taxonomy): domain Eukaryota; kingdom Viridiplantae; phylum Streptophyta; class Magnoliopsida; order Malpighiales; family Linaceae; genus Linum; species Linum lewisii. The sequence continues at coordinate 45,402,749 of CM068303.1, read as the reverse complement.
GATTGCTCCGAGGAGAGTCCCACATCCCCTCTCCGTTGGAAGATAGAACGGCGGCTGATCCCGCTGCGGGGGACCTAGCGGCACAGGTAGCCGATCTACAAAGACAGAACGCTGAAATGGCAGTGATGATGAAGTTCCTGGTGGCCAAGGCAACCCCCGGAAATCACACCGAGGGCTCATCCGGCGGACTGGCAACCGGCATGGCGGACTCGGACGAAATGTACCGACTGTTCCTCCCTCGCCACCAGTCAGGCCCAAGGCAATTCGCCATGAGGCAGCCTCTGGACAAGAATCTTCCTCAGCTTCCCTCCCCCATAAGGATTCGTGCCACCAGCAATCAAAGCGTACGACGGAACTGGGGATCCCGACCAACATCTGTAACATTCTCCATTGCCATGCAGATGTTCGCGGCCCCGGACGCCACCTACTGCCGTACGTTCCCTGGAACGTTAACTGGAGCTGCACTAACCTGGTATGGAGGTTTTGGCAGAAGGAATCATAAAGAACTGGGAAGATTTCTGCCAACTCTTTCTCCACAAGTTCTCAAACCAAAGGAGAATGTAACACCCAACCCGAATCAGCTCGGTGAAACCCGAGGTTGAACCGGAACCGAGTATTACCCAGTGAAAAACGACAGAGATAACATTCAAATCCAAACTTTAAATAAGAGGTTAAGTGAGAGGCCTCCATAAACCATGAAAACATAAGCTGCCTACAACTCCAAATCCAACATAAAACCCATAAAATCCAACGTAACCAGAAAGATACACAAATCCCAGTAAAACCCCCAAAATGTTCCATGTCAACTGAAATATAAAATAGGTCAACTCCAAGTAGGCACCAGTCTTCACCTCATAGCTTCAGTCCAGCACTTCTCGGAATCCACCCTCAACTCTGGCACCACACCACTCTCTCTAGCCACGAGATCCTGAAAGGGAGAAAGGGATCAATTTCCTATTGAAATTGAGTGAACCCACTGGGCCTACCTACACGTTGTCCTACTCTATGGAGCGGTCCCAACTCCGCACAAGACATTCAACAATGGAACCAACCCAACCCCCCCCTTTCCATATTTTAAATCCCTAAAAGCAGTCTAGGTGATCACGTTGGTCAGTTCTCGTTCTCATGCACAATTCATAACGATAGATTCACTCCGAAGTAGTACATCAATCCACAACACAACAGCATCATCACATCACATCCATCAATCAAGTCACACCACAACCACAAGCACAAGGACATACACATTCATATTATCTAGGTGAGTTATTAGGCGCCAAGGAGTTATCCACACCACCACCGCCGGCCACATCCTCAACACACATCCCGCAGGATCTTTCCCTCATAGGGAGATAACACGACGCATCCCCTTAGGGATCCTTCCTCCACGGAGCTATCACGACGCATCCCATTGGGATCCTTCCATTTCGGAGATATCAACAACCATGACCTCCCGTCATGGGATTCACCCCAGTGAATCGGACTCGATCACAATAGTATTTCGGGTGGGGTAGTGTGGGCTCCTTCAGGTTCTACTTGGACATTCAAAAACCAACACCACAAATCCAACTCATCACAGCTCATTCTCACAAGGCACAATTCACATCAGTCCATGTTCATATCACAGTACACAGTTCCAGTACATCCCTGGGTTCCACGCTCCAGCCACGACCACCATACACACTTACAATCAACCAAAGGGTAACCGGCTAGCTCACCGGCCACCCCCACCTGCAAGTACAGGGGAGGCCATGTCATGAGTCTAGGGGTCACCCACCTGTTCCTCTCATTCAGAGCGACCCCACATTGGCAGGGCAACTCTCCTGCATCCACAACCAACAATTCATAATATCATAGCACCCGCACTCACTTCCCAACCTTCCTAGTTCTCATTTCTATGTCAATCCATTACTTAATTCGCTCAGTTCACAACCAACCCCAAATCATAGCAATCAACAACAACAATCAATCACGGCAATCATCAATAGCAATCAAGTACATTCACAGAACAGTTTATCCCCTTTTACGCTCATCATTTCATGCATGACCTAGGTTTTCTCTAAGTCCAATTGAGACTCCTCACGCTGTCCAATCTACCTACACAATGCTAGGCCCTCACCTGGAATAGAAGACGAGGCTCTAATCGTCTTCTAGTTCCCCAGAAACTCGATTTCCAACACCCAAACTCGTAGCTCTACCCTTCCTTACTGCTCACGACCTACACCCAGAAACCCAAAATAGAGGTTAGCGATCTCTTCTCCTCGTCGCTACGAATCCATAGCAACAAACGGATCCCAATTCCGACCTCTACAGCTCCCGGAATCACCCTTCGAAGTTGCTCGCTCCAAGTTCGTCAATGGTTTTCGGGGAGAGAGAAAGGGAAACGAAAATACGGATTACTGTGCAATTTCCGTCCTTTTATGCACAAAATGTGCGCCTGACTTGTCAAATGTGCGCCGGCGCACATTGACCCCTAAAAGGCGCACATTTTGAATATTCTGCCGAAAGTTTGCTGAATTAATTGAAAAGTGCGCCTGACACTTCTAAATGTGCGCCTGCGCACATTAGGGCCCGAAATGAGCACTTTTGGTACTGTACACAGTTCCCCTCTTTTGCAACTTCAACCCGGCACACACCCAAACGTCCCAAACCTCAAGAGACCCTCTTAAGTACCGTTTCCGGCACTCTAGTCACCCAGACTTGAGTTCTAACCCGTTCGGTTGGGCGGGGATGTTACAAGTCTCCACAACTTCAAGGATTTCGTCCCCGAAATCATCCCTAACTCATCCTAGCAATACGATACCGGACACACCCTAGACCTTCTGGGAACCAACACCACCACGAGCAAACACAAAAGCATGCATCAAGGGAAATTAATACCTGAATCATACACTTCCACTAATTCCGGGTACCGCCGCCTCATACTCTCCTCAGTCTCCCAAGTAGCCGACTCGCTCTCATGGTTCCTCCATACCACCTTGAGCTGCGGAATCTGCTTATTCCTCAAGACCCGAACTTGCCTATCCACGATCGCGACTGGCTTCTCCTCATAAGTTAAGTCTTGCTCAATCTCCACCTCTTCCGGCTGAATTACATGAGAAGGGTCCCCATGATACCGCCTAAGCACGCTCACATGGAACACATTGTGTATCCGTTCCAACTCCCTCGGCAGGGCCAACACATAAGCCACCGGACCCGACTTAGCGAGGATCTCATAAGGACCGATGTACCGAGGCGCCAACTTCCCTTTTCTACCGAAGCGCATCAGCCCTTTCCACGGCGACACCTTCAAGAATACCTTCTCTCCAACATTGAAACTCAGCTCTCTAGCACGACCGTCGGCATACGCTTTTTGCCTATCTTGAGCCGCTCTCAATCTCTCCTTGATAACCTTAACCCGATCAGCCGTCTCTTGCACAACTTGAGGACCCGACAACACCCTCGCACCTTCCTCATCCCAACACAATGGCGTCCTACACTTCCTCCCATACAAGGCCTCAAAAGGAGCGGACTTCAAACTACTATGATACGAGTTATTATAGGCGAACTCAATCAAAGGTAGCAATTCAGTCCAAGGGGTTTGAAACTCCATAGCACAGCTTCTCAACAACTCCTCCAAAGTAAGGATCGTTCTCTCCGATTGCCCATCCGTCTGAGGATGATACGCCGTCGAGAACTTGAGCTTAGTTCCCAACGCTGTGTGCAGCCCCTCCCAAAAATGGACGTGAAACTCGGATCCCGATCAGAGACAATGGATTGAGGAACCCCATGTAACCTCACCACCTCTTCTATGTACAACTTTGCTAACACCTCCACACTAGGCTTAAACCGAATGGGTATGAAATGCGCAACTTTCGTCAAACGGTCGACTATTACCCACACGGCATCCTTCCCCTCTCTAGTCGGCGGAAAACCCGATACAAAGTCCATGGTGATGTCCGCAAACTTCCACTCTGGAATAGGTAGGGACTGAAGTAACCCACCCGGAGCTCTATGCTCCGCCTTAGCCTTCTGACAAACCAAACAAGTCGCCACGTAACGAGCCACATCCTTCTTCATTCCTGGCCACCAAAAACTTAACTTCAGGTCATTGTACATCTTTGTCATCCCGGGATGCATAGCATACATCGAGGAATGAGCCTCCTCCAAAATCCCCTTCCTCAATTCCTCTACTTCCGGTACGCACACTCGACCCTTGCATTTCAACAATCCGCCAACTACCTCAAATCCATTATCCATGCCTTTCTCAACTTCCCCTCGAATGGCCACCAGAGTAGCATCCTTGAGCTGCTCCTCACCAATCCTATCATTCAGCATAGGCCTAATGTTGAGCTTGGCAAGCAAACTTCCCACATCATCTAGCTGCATCTCTACCCTTAAAGCTCTGAGATCCACCAACTCCTTTCGACTTAAAGCATCCGCAACCACGTTAGCTTTACCAGGATGGTAGTCAATGGTACAGTCATAATCCTTCAAGAGCTCCACCCAACGCCGTTGCCTACCATTCAGCTCCTTTTGATCCATAAGGTGCTTAAGACTCTTGTGATCGGTCATGATCTTAAACGTCTCACCATACAAATAATGCCTCCACAACTTCAAGGCGAACACCACTGCAGCTAACTCCAAATCATGGGTTGGGTAGTTCACCTCATGCACCCTAAGCTGTCGGGAGGCATAAGCGACAACCTTCCCATTCTGCATCAACACACAGCCCAACCCTTGCAAGGACGCATCACTAAACACCACATACTCTCCACCTCTACTGGCAAAGTCAACACCGGAGCTGAGGTCAACTTCTTCTTCAACTCCTCAAAGCTTCTTTGACATTCCTCGCTCCACTCATACCTCGACTCCTTCCTCAACAACTTATGTAAAGGAGACGCTATGGTAGAGAACCCCTCTACAAACCTTCGGTAGTAACCAGCTAACCCCAAGAAGCTCCTCAGTTGCGACACATCCTTAGGTGGAGACCAATTAACCACCGCTTCAATCTTCTTTGGGTCAACCTCCACGCCTCTTTGGAAACCACATGCCCAAGAAACAATACTTCCTCAACCAAAAGGCACACTTCGAGAACTTGGCAAATAGTTGCTGCTCCCTCAACCTATGAAAAACAATCCTCAAGTGCTCCTCATGCTCCTTCCTGTCTTAGAATAAATGAGGATATCATCATGAACACTATCACGAACTTATCCAAATATTCGTGGAAAACCTTGTTCATGAGGGCCATGAACGCGGCGGGAGCATTGGTGAGACCAAACGGCATCACCAGAAACTCATAGTGTCCATAAGCGGGTCCTAAAGGCTGTCATTGGCACCGATCCTTCCTCCACCTTCAACTGGTGATAACCCGACCTCAAGTCTATCTTCGAGAACACTTCAGCCCCTTGCAATTGATCGAAGAGATCGTCTATCCTTGGAAGTGGGTAACGATTCTTGATCGTCGCCTTGTTCAACCGCCTATAGTCAATACACATCCGCATCGACCCATCCTTCTTCTTCACAAACAACACCGGTGCCCCCCACGGTGACACGCTTGGGCGGATGAACCCCTTATCCAAGAGCTCCTGCAATTGCTCCTTCAACTCCTTTAACTCCGCCGGTGCCATGCGATAAGGTGGAATAGAGATTGGAGCAGTTCCCAGGAACCAGCTCTATATTGAACTCCACCTCACGCTCGATCGGTGCTCCGGGTAGTTCCCAAACACATCCGCAAACTCCCGAGCTACTGGTACCTTCTCCAACTCCTCATTCTGCTCAACTGACACCTGCACCAATAAAGCCTCACACCCTTCTTGGATCAGAGAGAAGGCTTGCATTGCTGAAATTACTCCCATAGGTGCGGATTCCTCTTCCTAACACCCTTGAACACCACTTGACCAACACCTCCCACCTGAAGCAACACCTCCTTCTCTGACATCAAGCAAAGCCCCATGCCTAGCCAACCAATCCATGCCGAGGATAACGTCGAATTCATTGAAAGGAAGCACCACCAAATCGCCAAGAACTCCACACCCCCCACTAGCACTCTACACCCCCTACACACTCTATCCACCCGAACAGAAGTCCCCAGAGGAGTTCTGACGCCCCAACTAACACCCAAACTACTAGCTACAACACCCAAACTACTCAAACATTTCTCAGATACAAAGGAATGGGTTGACCCCGAATCAAACAAAGCGTAAACGGAAAGATCTAAGATGGAGATCATACCGGTCACCACGTCGTTCGCATTCTCTGCCGCACCTTAGTGAGAGCGTAAAGCCTCCCTTGCTCCCCTCCAGCTCCAATAGGTGTGGCATTAGCTCCCGTCCTCGACCAGCACTCGCAACCCCTCGCCCCATGCTGCCTCCACCTCTGCCTCCATAGCTCCTAGATGGAGCCCTAGGCCCTTGCACCGATCCCACCGACTGGGCTGGTGCAGCACTCCTCCTCGGCAGAAGTTACTCTTATGACCCGGCTGTCCCACAAGTGTAACAAGTCATGGTTGCCGCCCTCAGCACTGACATGCACCATATGAGGCTTCCCGCAATGCCACACACAGGAAGTCCCTCGAGTGCTCCTCCCCTCCCGATCCTCCTCCTCTGCACTCTGCGCTCTTATGACCCGGGGCGGCCACAAGTGAAACACACCAAGCTCGACAGACGGGGCAGACTGCAAACACTCCGCTGGCCTGAGAAGACAGACTGAACTCTCTTTGCCGGGTGACTATGAGTAACCGAAGGAGAAGGCTGAGCCGACGCCTTCCTCTTCTTCTCCTCCTTCTTCCCCAGCTCTAATAACTCCCTCTCCAAAGCAGCCCCTTTCACCGCCACCAAACTCCCCATGTCACCAGATGTGACCCCCTCCTGAATCTCCCACCTCAGACCCTTCTTGAACCGACGGATCAACTTTTGCTCTCGTTAACAACTCATCGACCATTGGGAGAGGTTGGTGAACTCCTATAGTACTGCAGAACCGACTTCTCCCCTGCACCAAGCTCATGAAACTCCTTGGTCTTTGCCTCCCTCCAAATATCCGGGCAAAACTGGTCACGGAAACATCCCTAAGAACTCCTCAAACCCCAGCTCAGGCGGGTACACCTGACTCTCCGGCAAGGACTTCCCACCACTCCAAGGCATGGCCCTTCAGCAAGAAGGTCATGCTTGCAACCTCATCTCATCCTCAAATCCAGCCTCAGAACTTGAAGTTGCACTCCTAATCCATCGCTCAGCCACACCGGATCAGCCATCTCCCCGCGAACTCACTGAAGTTCCAACCCTTCAAATCCACGGCCGAAACCGACGCCCCCACGCTCCATGCTCGAGTGACCCACGGAGTGACTTCCCATCGACTGGTTCTCACTACAGGAGGACATTAAACATTTCAGTTGACCGCTCAAGAGACTTCAAACAACTCAATTCACCATTTGATTTCAAACATCCCACCCATTTAAAACAGTTTGACAAAAACCCTTGGAATGTCGGTCCCGTACCGATGTCTCATCCTCCCTCCCAACGAGGTTAATTACTCCCCAAAGAGAGAAAATAATCAACCGGTACAGCAGCGACAACCAGGCTCTGATACCATTTGTAACACCCAACCCGAATCAGCTCGGTGAAACCCGAGGTTGAACCGGTAACGAGTATTACCCAGTGAAAAACGACAGAGATAACATCAAATCCAAACTTTAAATAAGAGTTTAAGTGAGAGGCCTCCATAAACCATGAAAACATAAGCTGCCTACAACTCCAAATCCAACATAAAACCCATAAAATCCAACGTAACCAGAAAGATACACAAATCCCAGTAAAACCCCCAAAATGTTCCAAGTCAACTGAAATATAAAAATAGGTCAACTCCAAGTAGGCACCAGTCTTCACCTCATAGCTTCAGTCCAGCACTTCTCGGAATCCACCCTCAACTCTGGCACCACACCACTCTCTCTAGCCACGAGATCCTGAAAGGGAGAAAGGGATCAATTTCCTATTGAAATTGAGTGAACCCACTGGGCCTACCTACACGTTGTCCTACTCTATGGAGCGGTCCCAACTCCGCACAAGACATACAACAATGGAACCAACCCAACCCCCCTTTCCATATTTTAAATCCCTAAAAGCAGTCTAGGTGATCACGTTGGTCAGTTCTCGTTCTCAGCACAATTCATAACGATAGATCACTCCGAAGTAGTACATCAATCCACAACACAACAGCATCATCACAACACATCCATCAATCAAGTCACAGCCACAACCACAAGCACAAGACATACACATTCATATTATCTAGGTGAGTTATTAGGCGCCAAGGAGTTATCCACACCACCACCGCCGCCACATCCTCAACACACATCCGAGGATCTTCCTCATAGGGAGATAACATCCACGCATCCCTAGGGATCTTCTCCACGGAGCATCACGACGCATCCCATTGGGATCCTTCCATTTCGGAGATATCAACAACCATGAATCCCTCATGGGATTCACCCCAGTGAATCGACTCGATCACAATAGTATTTCGGGTGGGGTAGTGTGGGCTCCTTCAGGTTCTACTTGGACATCAATCAAAAACCAACACCACAAATCCAACCAATCACAGCTCATTCCACAATCACAATCACATCCCAGTTCATATCACAGTACCAGTTCCCAGTACATCCCTGGTTCCACGCTCCAGCCACGCCACCAACACACTACAATCAACAAAGGTAACCGGCTAGCTCACCGGCCACCCCCACCTGCAAGTACAGGGGAGGCCATGTCATGAGTCTGGGGGTCACCCACCTGTTCCTCTCATTCAGAGCGACCCCACATTGGCAGGGCAACTCTCCTGCATCCACAACCAACAATTCATAATATCATAGCACCCGCACTCATTTCCCAACCATCCTAATCTCATGTCTATGTCCAATCCATTACTTAATTCCTTCAGTTCACAACCAACCCCAAATCATAGCAATCAACAACAACAATCAATCACGGCAATCAACAATAGCAATCAAGTACATTCACAGAACAGTTTATCCCCTTTTACGCTCATCATTTTCATGCATGAACCTAGGTTTTGTTCTAAATCCAATTGAGAACTCCTCACGCTGTCCAAACTACTACACAACGCTAAGCCCTCACCTGGAATAGAAGACGAGGCTCTAATCGTCTTCTAGTTCCCCAGAAACTCGATTTCCAACCACCCAAACTCGTAGCTCTACCCTTCCTTACTGCTCACGACCTACACCCAGAAACCCAAAACGAGGTTAGCGATCTCTTCTCCTCGTCGCTACGAATCCATAGCAACAAACGGATCCAATTCCGACCTCTACAGCTCCCGGAATCACCCTTCGAAGGTTGCTTGAAGTGTTCGTCAATGGTTTTCGGGAGAGAGAAAGGGAAACGAAAATACGGATTCTGTGCAATTTCCGTCCTTTTATGCACAAAATGTGCGCCTGACTTGTCAAAATGTGCGCAGCGCACATTGACCCCTAAAAGGCGCACATTTTGAATATTCTGCCGAAAGTTTGCTGAAATTAATTGAAAAGTGCGCCTGACACTTCTAAATGTGCGCCTGCGCACATTAGGGCCCGAAATCAGCACTTTTGGTACTGTACACTATTCCCCTCTTTTGCAACTTCAACCCGGCACACACCCAAACGTCCCAAACCTCAAGAGACCCTCTTAAGTACCGTTTCCGGCACTCTAGTCACCCAGACTTGAGTTCTAACCCGTTCGGTTGGGCGGGGATGTTACACAAGAAAAGAGCGAGAACACTCAGAATCGCCCAAAACGAAGAGGAGCGGAAAGTTAGAAACACCCCCTCTCCGAAGAAAGGTAAAACACAAAAACCCCCCCATAAAAGGCGAGTGTCTTCGACAGAATAACGGAAAGGAAAGTCCGGATACCCAAAAGGAGGGCGGAAAGCTCAGATACAAGAGAAAACATGCAGCATGATTTTGGGAGGAGAGGAGGATACGCCCCAGAACAGAAGGGTCGTTGGTGAATGTTCCATGGTCAGACAGTCAGATGAAGAGCCGCCATTGACGTTCACATCGGCAGATTTGCGCGGGGGAAGTCCTAGCACCCAAGCGATGGTGATCCGTGTCATCATTGAAGACACTCTGGTAGAGCGAGTGCTAGTGGACGAGGGTAGTTCGGCGGATATACTCTCGGCCGACGCTTTCAGCAGAATGGGATTAGACCCCGCCCTACTCAAGCGTTCTAAGATCATGCTAACTGGCTTCGCGGGAAATGACGTACCTGTACTGGGCGTGATCACCTTACCCATCACGTTGGGGGACACGATCACCAGGAAACAAAGCACATAAAGTGTACGTCACCAATTGCAATTCGGCGTATAACATGATAATGGGGCGACCCAGTTTGGCCGCCTTCGAGGCGGTTTCCTCCACAGTCCATCAAGTCATGAAGTTCCCTACTGCAAGAGGAATCGGAGTAGCATGGGGAAACACTCCATTAGCACGAAAATGCTATAGGGTGGCTCTCAAGAAGGAAGAGGCGTGTTTCTCAGTGGATACTAGAGACGACGTATGTCCGCCCAGAATCCGCAGAGGCGAATACAGAAGTCCCACTGTATCCTGGTAATCCTGAGAGAGTGATACGGCTGTCCGCTCATATGCCGGTCCCAGACCGAGACCGCACAGTGGCACTGCTGAGAGAGTAATGCTGATCTGTTCGCATGGAAACCCCAGGATATGCCTGGGCTGGACCCCGCGATCAAGCAGCACCACCTAGCTGTGAGGCAGACGCCCGCCCCGTGTCGCAAAAGAAGCGGACAGTAAATTGGACAAGAAAACAAGCGGTCCAAGAGAAATAACAAAACTGTTGGAGCAGGTTTCATCAGGGAAGTCCAATACCCGACGTGGCTGTCGAATGTAGTAATGGTGGGCAAGGCGGACGGAAGCTGGCGGATGTGCATAGATTTTACCAACCTCAACGACGCCTGTCCCAAGGACCCATATCCGCTGCCTAATATCGATCAACTGGTGGACGCCACAGCAAACCATGAGACGTTGTCTTTCTTGGACATGTTCTCGGGATACCACCAGATCCCTCTGGCAAAGGCGGACCAAGAAAAAACGTCATTCTCGACGCCCTTCGGCAATTACTGCTACAATGTGATGCCGTTTGGCCTAAAAAATGCCGGAGCGACGTACCAGAGGATGATTGACAGAGTTTTTCAAGATCAGTTGGGTCATCACATGGAAGCATACGTTGATGACCTGCTGGTTAAGACCAAGGCGGGTGAGGACCACCTGGGAGACCTCAGGAAAACCTTCGACACCTTGAAGGCGTTCCAACTTCGCTTGAATCCGAAGAAGTGCGTCTTTGGCGCATCCTCAGGGAAGTTTTTGGGATTCATAATCACCAGGCGGGGAATCGAGGCGAACCCCAAGAAGATAGAAGCTATTATACAGACACCACCCCCTAAGACAGTGAGAGATGTCAAAACGTTGACGGGGCGGTTAGCAGCTATGAACAGATTCATCCCAAAGTCCGCCGAAAGGCAGGCGCCATTCTTCGCCACTCTGAAGGCGGCGGCCAAGTTCTCATGGACGGAAGAGTGTTCTACGGCTTTTGAGGAACTCAAGGCATTCCTCACCACTCCGCCGACGCTAGCAGCCCCGGTTCCCGGAGATGAGCTATACCTGTACGTCGCCATCGCGGCTACAGCTGTCAGCTCAGTTCTCGTGAAGCGGATGGACAAGGAAGAACGCCCGTCTTCTACACGAGCAAGTCGTTAGTAGATGCCGAAACCAGGTATTCTCCATTGGAGAAGTCAGCCTACGCGGTAATTATCGCCTCCAGGAAGCTGCGCCCATACTTCCATGCTCACCACAATTCACGTTGTGACAAACTTACCACTCAAGGCAGCTCTCAGGTCCATGGGAGTGGCAGGGCGCATGTCCAAATGGGCGGTAGAGCTCAGTGAATATGACGTACACTTCCAACCACGGACAGCCATCAAGGCACAGGCTCTGGCTGATTTTGTGGTCGAAGGATGTGTCCGGGCGGAAGGACGCCCGGATGATTACTGGGAGCTCTACGTGGATGGAGCATCGAGCAAGAACGGAGCAGGGGCGGGTATAGTGTTAAAAAGCCCACAGGGAGTCCTACACGAAACCGCCCTCCGTTTCAACAGGCCACGAACCAACAATGCGGCGGAGTACGGGGCGCTCATTGCAGGGCTCAGAATGGCCAAAGCCATGGGAGTATCTCATCTCAAGGTTTTCTCTGACTCCGCCATTGTGGTCAACCAGCTCAGTGGGGTGTACGAGGTCCGGGAGGAAACTCTGGCCCCGTACAACGATCAAGCCAAGATCGCCCTCAAGGGTTTCGAAACAACGGAGATCCATCAGGTGGCGAGGGAAGACAACGCCCACGCTGACGCTCTCTCTAAGCTCGCTACCGCTCTCAGCTTCGAAGAGGACAGGATGATCACCGTGGAGAAAGAAAGAGAAGAGGGTGAGTGTATGGCCGTCGATGCCCAGACAAGCGTAACACCGCCCACAGCGCCACTCACGGATTGGCGTGCGCCAGTACGGACTTTTATTGAAACGGACGCCCTCCCGCGGACCGAGCGCTGGCTACCAAGGTTCGTAGACGAGCGGCAAGATGTGTTTTGCTGGACGGCGAAATGTACCGTAAGTCCTCGGCAGGGCCATACTTGCGATGCTTAAGTGATGAGGAAGCTTCTTTCACTTTGAGAGAAATCCACCAAGGCGTTTGCGGGATGCATGTAGGCGCCAAAAGCTTGGAAAAGAATATATTATTGCAGGGGTACTATTGGCCAACAATCCGCCGAGACTCGGAAGAGCTGGTCAAGCGGTGCCACAAGTGTCAGCTATTCGCTAACACGCACCACCTGCCCTCCACCGCTCTCCAGCCAATAGTTTCGCCATGGCCGTTCGCCTTCTGGGGGATGGATTTGCTAGGACCATTCCCAGAAGCGGTAGGCAAGAGAAAGTACATCATCGTGGCGGTGGATTACTTCACCAAATGGGTGGAGGCCGAAGCTCTCGCCTCCATCACGGCATATCAGGTGCAGAAGTTCGTGTTGAAAAACATCATCACTCGCTTCAGCCTTCCTCTAGGATTTGTCTGCGATCATGGCACTCAGTTTGATTGCACGGCGTTCCTTGACTTTTGTGAAGAGTTCAAAATCATGGTTCGCTTGGCATCGGTGGCATATCCCCAGGCGAACGGGCAGGCGGAAGCCATCAATAAGCTCATCTTGCAAGGATTGAAGAGGAGAGTGGATGCGGCTAAGGGAAAATGGGTCGACGAGTTGCCCAACATCCTATGGGCGCACAGGACTTCGTACAAAACAGCCACAGATGAAACCCCTTACACCCTGGTATATGGAACCGAAGCAGTCCTGCCCGTGGAGGTTAATCTGCCTAGCCTTCGGATTCAGCACTTCAACCACGCCAACAATGATGCAGGCTTACATCATAATCTGGACATGTTAGAAGAACGAAGGGAGGATGCAGCTATCCGCCTGGTAGCTGAAAAGGAACAATTGGCTAGGCGATACAACGCTCATCTTCGCCCTCATCACCTGGAACAAGGTGACTGGGTGGTTCGAAAGGTTTTTCGGCCGATCCCCCAACAGGGCAAACTAAACGCCAATTGGGAAGGGCCATACAAGGTCCGTGAAGTGATCGGTCCAAGCACCTTTAAACTCGAACACCCTACCGGCGAACCCATACACAAGACATGGAACGCCATGCACTTGCGGAAGTACAGTGCAAATGAAGACAAGACCTAGCTCACTCTGCAACTTTCCATCCTTGCTTTAACTTTTGGGTTTGGTTTATTTTGAAGGCAACCTACTAAGGGCGTATATGTAAGGAAAGGAAGGCAGTTTCATTCAAGGATATAATACGATATTATGTATCAACAAATAAATACTACTAAAAGCATGGCCGGGTTCGAACTCCCCTAGGAGGAACTTAACCCCTGTGCCAAGTTCGGATTCCCCAGGGTGGAATCTAGCTCATCAGCGTTCGGGTTCCCCTAGGCGGAACCCAACACTTCGTTGAATTCAGTTTTCCCCAGGGCGGATCTACTTCATCAGCGTTCGGGTTCCCCAAGGCGGAACCCAACACCTCGTTGAGTTCAGTTTTCCCCAGGGCGGAATCTAGCTCATCAGTGTTCGGGTTCCCCAAGGCGGAACCCAACATTTCCCTCCAACGTCGGGTTCCCCTAGGCGGAACCCAACTCTTCGTTGAATTCAGTTTTTCCCACGGGCGGAATACCCTGGCGCTGGGAGCAACATGCCTTTTGATGCATGACACCTTGAAGGCGGTCATGACCGCCCAGGCATGGGGTTGGAGCGCTCCCAAGGACGCCCCCAGAAGATCAAGAACATCCACCTCCCAGGAATCCAGGGGGAAGCGGAGGCCGTACCGAAGCGCCTCAACCCACACTCCCACCCATCCAGGTGGGCAATTCCCGATTGAACAGACTCGAGCGGGGGCGGCGTACGAGAAACGCTGAGGCAGGTCGCAGTCGTTCAACATTCTCGCTAGGGCGCTCGTCTTGACGTAGGGGAAGTACCCCGGCCCATACACCTCTCGGCAGTCCGCGGGCGCGCCATCCCACATCTGCTCTCAGGATAGGACCTTGTATCCGTACATTCCCACGGCTTCGGTCTGCAGCTCAAAACCCCAAGCCTCCTTGGTGAACCCGACCTGCCACGAGGCGAACCGCCGACAGACATTTGAGTTGGGTCCTTGGAACCTGGCCTCTGCCTGCCGGCGGAGCTGCTCCGCCGACGGAGTCGGCAGCGCTTCGTCATCCTCCGAAAAAACGTACTCGGCGGTGAAGTCCGCGTACGGATTAAAGATGAGGTCGGAGTCCTCCGGATAGGGCATCTGCCCTTTCTGTTTGGGATCGGCGGCGTCTGATCCCTCGTCATCGACTTCTTCCTTGGACGGTTCAGGAGTCAGAGGAGGACTCGGTTGCACGGATGGGGCTGACGGCGTAGACGTTTCGGCGGAAGAATCCGCCCCTGATCCTCTCCTCCCTTCATCATAGCCTCCTACAACAGAAGTATAAGGGGCGCAAATCAGAAGAGGAGGAGGAATGAACACCAAAGGGCAGGCAGATACAGGAGCAGTTTCCGTCCTCGCCTCTCGAGAAGGGCGCGCGGCAGACCGCCGTCGTCCCCGCGTGCCCCTCAACAGACTCTCTAAATGGTCATAATCTAAGGACGACGACGACCCACTAGACGACATCTCACACGCCCAAGGAGGAAATAGAAAGGGCGGGACACGCAATACAGAAATGCGAAAGAACAAAAACAAACAATGGGCGGATATAAAAATTTGAATGCAAGAAGTTTCAAAGGAACATACTTGCTTCGGCGGAAGAGGACGACGACTCAACATCAGAAGGCATCTTCGGTGGATATTTTGGAAGGTGGCGAACAGAGTCAAAGTAATAAGGGAAGGGCGAACTCGGCTGACAAGACAGACACGCTCAAAGAAGTTGGCAAGAAGAAAGGGCGGATGCTCTCAAAAACTAGTTTTCAGTCTAAAGTGCCAAATCGGAGGGGGGGAAACCCCATATTTATACTGGTGACGTGGGTAAGCGAAACGTCGCCGAATAAAATCGAGCCACGTGTCCCCCAGGCAGTGGGCGAACAGGCTAGTAGCCTGCACAAAGGAAAGAAAGCGTGCAAAAAGGGTGGGACACGTGCAAATTCACCTCAAAAGAAGAGCTCCACCCGTTTCGGTCACCGGCAACAGCATCGGCAACAAGTTAGAACTCGCCCCCCCCCCTCATGGCTAGGGCGGTAAGCAGTTCCATAGTATCGCCTCGAGCCTCTTACGGCCTCGAGACCATACTGGGGGCAATTGATGGGCCCGAGTTGAATCCGCCCTCGAAAATGGTCAGGGCGGTCCGTCACTCCAGGGCGTTCGAAGCAGTTCCATAGTATCGCCTCGAGCCTCTTACGGCCTCGAGACCATACTGGGGGCAATTGATGGGCCCGAGTTGAATCCGCCCTCGAACATGGTCAGGGCGGTCCGTCACTCCAGGGCGGTCCTCCATCCGCCTCAGCCAAAGGATCACCTGTCATATCAACAGGAAGCCACCGCCCATTACTGTTGACGGTGACTCGCTGCGGCCCACTCAGAGCAGGACACGTGGACCCTGCCAGACCAATGGGACCTATAAATAACAGGATCCCCCATTCAGAAGAGGACACGACAGATTTGGGACCATACGCCTGATACTACAAGCTTTCACGCTGTACGCTAAAGGCTATCGGTTCCGCCCACACAAAAGGGCTCTCGCCCGGTACTTCTCTGTAACCCATTCTCCCTACATTATCCACATACTTGTCACCTTGCATATTCTAACCCCTTGCACATCCACCCTGCAAGGTACCATCCGCCGAGACATTCCGAGGACGGATTTCATTGCCTCAACCTCCAAAGAACCACAGTATTGATCCACCGGTCCAACTGGGCGGATCACCAATAAAATTAGTGGTACTTTTTTTTGTCTTATAAAAATTAGTGATCCTAAGTATCTCCAATTTATTGGATAATCATGTGCGCCTGCTTTAAAGAACAGATTTGGACCGTAATAAATAGCTTAATATTAAATATATTTATTGTGATCCATAATTTTATTTTTATATTACAAACTCATCACTTTGCATAGTTTGTATATTTTTTTCCATGTTGGCATATGACATGATTTAGTAACAGGGTCACCTTTGAACATCCCTACAATCTATCAACCGATCAATTTTGACGACTAAATCAACTAATAATTTCTATCAAATCACCCATATTTATTCCAAAAGAAAATGGTTCTTCCATTCCAAATAATTCCATCATTTAGGTTTATCTAGAACATAAAATAAAATCGTGGAACCAACCCAAACTCAAAGTCATCCAGCTTCTCAAACTTCGGCCAAGGTTAATGAGTCATGGATATCTATAGATGGAGTGGAGTGGAGTGGCTGGTTTATGTCTATGGCACCCCAACCCAACTTCACCACTGCACTCAAAGTTGGACAAATGTTAAGCAAATAGGACGAATCTCTAATTCCTGCTCCAATATGTTTCGAGTTCCACCTATATGGCCATATTGGCTTAGATCTCCTTACCTTACTCGTTTATAGTAGGAGTTGGTTCTTGTTTCATAGTTGTGACTTCACTGCCTCCAAGCTTTGGATGGATCTTGGCTACATTTCCAAGTTGCTCCAATACCTCCACATACTTCATATCACTCATCCCAAGTCTCTAAATTAATGACGTCAAAACATGCAAGTAAGCAAAAACACTCCAAAATAACAGCAAAAGGATCCCAAATGGGTCCATGATGGTAAAAACACACTTAGATCAACTAGTTCCTAAACCTAAAGGGAATAACTATGATTTGAGTTAAAACTACACTACAAGAAAATACCATATTAGTCACGGTTTTTAGGGCCTATTAGTTACGATTTTAACCGTGACTGACACGATTTTTAGGGCCTATTAGTTACGGTTTTAACCGTGACTAAAAAAATTAGTCACAGTTAGGAAAACCGTGACTATTTTGATCTATTTTAGTCACGGTTTTCATATAAACTCATTTCGTGGTCCCCACTAAGGAGGCAATTTCCCTTAATTAGAACTCTTTTCCTACTTGGAAAAGGCTTAATTTTCGGCCCATGGTGTGTCAGGAAGACACATGGTGTCCAGAAGACACAATCAGCATTATTTTTTCCTCAATTCAGCTCCCATTTGTCCCACTTGGTTCCTTCAATGATTTCCGCTCCGTCTGAACTCCAAATTGATCACCGTTTGAAGCGTCGAGCTCGTAGAAAGGTCCTCCACAATGCGGTAACCTGAAATCTCAACAAAAAATAACTCGAAACAACATCAAATTGCCCAAAAGAGGGCAAGAGGATAATAACACGCAATTTTCATGAAAGTTCCTTAAAACTATCACAAAAAGGTGTACAAAGAGGGGAATTTCACTCAAATGTGGTGAGATATAAACGTGGTAAATCTAACGTCATCAGTTAAATCTTGTTATAGACGTCTGCGGGAGGTTTCGTCAGGAGGTGATTATGTACGAGCTAAAGAATGGAGATGGTTATGGAGCCTCTTCATTCCAAGGAAACTGACTTTCTTTATATGGAGGTGCTGTCACAACCAGGGGCGGAACCAGGATTAGAAAATGCCCTTAGCCGAAATTTATTATTAGAATATATATTACATTACGTATATTATTTTACTTTCAATATATAATGATATTTGTCATTAGATCATTGTGCTCGATATGTTTGTTCTTAAGATTATTAGTATTACTCTTGAAAAATTGAAATTAGAATGTGCCACCGGTGATTTTTTAATATTTTGAACGATTTATCATTAAATATTGTATTTTTACTCATTCATAAGTCGAGATAAAATGGTATTAGGTTTACTCAACCCTCTCCACATGTTGACGAAACATTAGCATTAGGGAAGCGTATGGTTAATATGATTGAGTATATTAACTATATTAGGTTTTTTTCTAAAGACAAAGGTATTAGAATATATTTAGTTGTTAATTTTGAAATTATAACAATGAACTGAGCCAAATTAAAATAACATTGAGCCGGAATTGAATTTTGCATTGAGCCGGATTCGAAAAAAGCACAAATTTATACTCGGATTTAACGCTCGGGACCGAAAATGGGGTGAGCTGGGGCTCGGCCCAGCTCCCCCTCAGTTCCGCCCTTGGTCACAACCTATTATCAACGAAATGTAACATTGCTCGACGGAATTGTTCTCCGTTTGTGACTTGTGGTCGATGTGACGTTGTGGATGAAGATACTAATCATATTTTCTTCCTCTGCCCCTCAAGTGTGTCGGTTTGGAATGGTTTCCTCCCTCAGCTAGGTCTACCTCGTGCTAATTAAACTTTCTGGGAACGGTTCTTTGGATTGATCGAAGGACAGGACTCCGATAAGGTTACCAAAATCGTTTATTTTTGTTGGTTGATTTGGAAGAGTAGAAATGAGTTTGTGTTTCAGGACAAGGTTTCTTCTACAGATTCCATTTTGGTGAGACTAAATAATGAGTTAAGGGAGTGGTCATTTTACAAGAGTTTCAGACCCACCTCCTCGTCTGATCCTGTTACCAACCATCAAAGGTATCCCCCGCCCCCACCGAGGAGTTTTCAGTTTAAACTCTTGTGTGATGGTTCATTTCACAATGACACCCAGAAGGTGGTAATTCACTACAACAAAACAGCTGTTTAGTCACGATTTTTAGGCTATATCAGTCACGGTTTAAAACATGACAAAAAATTAGTCACGGTTTAAAAAATCGTGACTATATGGACCGAAATTTGTCACGGTTTCTAGGTGAACCGTGACCAACGTTAGTCACGGTTTACCAAGAAACCGTGACCAACGTTAGTCATGATTTACCACCAATGTTAGTCACAGTTTACCAAGAAACTGTGACTAACGTTAGTCACGTTCACCTAGAAATCGTGACTAATTTTGGTCCATATAGTCATAGTTTCTTCTTAAACCGTGACCAACGTTTTCCCCATTTGGTCACTTAACTTTCCATGGTTGTAATTTTAATCCAGTGGCCAAAGTGTTATGAAGAAAGTTTTGTTTGCCCACTTTGTCATTTAAATTTTTGTAGGTACTGATTTTAAATTTTCAGTGTTACCAATTTTCCCTTTTGGACACTTAATTTTTGTAGGTTATAGGTTTAGTCATTTATCGTCTCTATCAATCATCTTCTTTGTCAACTGAGATGTCGGCGCCGGCTCCGCCTTCCTTCCCTTGTTGACACTCGAGAGAATAGATCTGGAGTTTCAATCGGAGAGACAGAGGTGTGGGGGGTTGAATCGGAGACACTACAAGAAAATGTCCATTTAACGGCGGAAGCTTAGCAGCAGCCACTAAATGGCCGCTGTTAAATTAATATGACAACGGAAATTTAACAGCGGCTAGGAAGCCGCTGTTAAATTGAAAATTTTAACAGCGGCCCGAGTAGTTTAACAGCGGCCAAGTGGCCGCTGTTAAAATAATGCAATCTGATTGGCTGGTTTAATCTCACACGGATTGCCGAACCCTTCTTCTTCTTCCTTCTTCTCTTTCCCGCCGATCTTCTTCTTCTTTTTCCTCTTCCTCTTCCTTCTTCTTCTTTCCGTCGATCTTCTCCTTCTTCCTTCTTCCTTTTTCTCTTTCTCTTCCTTCTTTTTCTTCATCATTCTTCCTTTTCCTCTTCTGTTCCGGAGATCCTGGTAGTGGCGGAGGCATTGGGATCAAGTTTGACGCTGAGTAAGGGAGACGGAGTCGACGCCGGTCATTGAGAGGAGGAAGGTTTGGCTTTGTTGTTGCGCAACAGTTGGAGCGAGGCCGAACGTGGAGGAAATCCCCACCGGAACTCTCATCTCTCTTTCGGCCGCTGTTGCGGCTCATCCGTAGCATCTCGTCGGCATCCTCTAATCGAGCACCACCGAGTTTCGAACCAAGCCCGGTTCCGCCATGACGTCCGAACCTGAGCGCCGCCTCTGTTGCTGATCTCTTCCTCCTTCCTCCTCGATTCATGAGCCAACCGACGCCACCCAATTCTCCTCGATGGGTGTGCTTCCATTCGTTGGGTTCTGTGGCCGCCGCCGGAGTTCTACGGTGCTGCCGGAGTTCTGGCTCTATGGCCGGAGCTCCGGCAAAAAATTTTGCCAGACGAAACAATTTAACAGCGGCCACTAAATGGCCGCTGTTAAACACTTACATGTTTAACCAGCTAATACTATTATTTCAGCTAATACTATTATTTCTAAACTTTTACATGTTGATACTGAGTAATTTAACAGCGGCCACTAAATAACAGCGGTCGTTAGGTTTAACCGCGGCCACTTTTTGCCGCTGTTAAATTCATTTAGCATTGGCCAATTTAGCAGCGGCCAGTGGCCGCGGTTAAAATAATTTAACAGCGACAGTGGCCGCTGTTAACTTTGAATTATGCCGTTGTTAAATGTATTGTTTCTTGTAGTGAGAGGCAGAGGTGTGGGGGGATTTGAATCGAAGAGGTAGAGGTGTGGGTGGGAGTTTGAATTAGAGAGGCAGAGGTGTGGGTGAAGAGTTTGAATCGGAGAGGCAGAGGTGTGGGGTGGGGAGCTTGAATCGGAGAAGAGGAGAGAAGGGGCTCGAATGACGAGGCACTAGATAGTGCCGGTGGTCGCTGGGCAAGAAGGAAGCTTGATTTGATCAGAGCTATTTTAATCCCTTTGGGTTCGATTAGACTAGAGTAGGAAGAAGAAGATAAGAAGAGAAGGGAGAAAAAGAAGTGAAATTCTCTCTCCTTTTTTCAAATGCTCTAACCTCTCTCTTCTCTTCTTCATCTTCTAGGTTTCTTCCTTATTTTCTACGGCTGCCGCCGGCATCTCATGGTGACCGGCGGCAGCCCTTTCTTGGTTATTGACTCATTTTCGCTTCTCCTCCTCATGCTTGCTATGGTTTCTTCTTCCTAAGTGATTTTATCACATGTTTTCCTTTCTCTTTGAGTTTTTTTTCCAGATCTGAACCTATGCTTTTATTTGATTTTCTCCCCTTGTGGGACTGTTTCCTTCTCCTTTAAGGAGCCTTGTTCTCCCCCTTGTGGGCTTGTTTCTTTCTCCTTTAAGGAGCTTCCTCTACATTTGTGTAGGCTTGTTTGCAGATGGAGCTATAGAGTATTCTATGGTTTTGTTTCTTCCTCTTGGTATCTGTTTATTCCTCCTCCTTGCTTCACTCGAGTTGCGCAGTGTTTCGGAGATGCATGACGCTTTGTTCGCCAGGAGTCCAGTGCTTTGAGTTTTGAAGCAGGGTTGCTTTCATCAGCCATCTCCTTGTGCTTTGCTGTCGAAGATCGAGTTGTGATAACCTTCCTGAGGGGTTGTGGGCTGTCTGGAGGGGAACCTTCCTCTTCAAAGTTCTCATGTTTCAGCAAGTTTGTTTGGCTCTTTCCTCTTCTACAGGTCGGCGGCGGCTGCTGTGAGTTTGGTGGAAAAGAGTTAGGGTTTTTGCTCTTTCTTTTGGTTGGGCTTTTTTCTGTTTATTCAGATCCTAGTTTGGGCTTTGTTTGGGCCAATCTCTATCTTCTTTTCTACTTTTTCCTTCTATCTGTAAACTCTTGTAAGTTTGATTTTTTAAATGAAACTTACTTTTCATGTCAAAAAAAAAAAAGAGAAGGGAGAAGAAGCAGGGGAGAAGGGAGAAGAAGATGGACCAAGGAGAAGAAATCAGCCTCCTGCCAGGGATCGCCAGCGTGGACCAAAATTAGTCACGGTTCTTGAGAACCGTGACTATGTTAGTCACGGTTTTTATGAAACTGTGACTAGTTGGTCACGGTTCTTAATAAACCGTGACTAATTGGTCACGGTTCTTAATAAATTGTGACAATTGGTCATGGTTTCATACAAACTGTGACTAATTGGTCACAGTTTCATAAAAACTGTGACCAATTAGTCACGGTTCAATAATCTTTGATAGATGTTGTATTTTCTTGTAGTGATTGGTGTGCTTATGTTCAACACCAACGGACAAACTATTGAGGGGAGGGCTAGACGTGTTTTTTGTAGGGCTCCAATTTCTGCAGAAGCAATTGCAGTTCACACATCGGTATTATTGGCCTCACGAACGAACGCGTCAACTGTGATTTTCTCTGATTGTTCGCAGCTGGTTCGTGCAATATATGATGAGGAAGACCAATGGTCGTGGGAATGTTTAGCAACTATAGCTTCTATTTGTAGGCTGATGGCTTGCTACAGGTTCATTGAGATTCAACACTCCAACAAGAATGTGTGGCTGCAGTTGATAGAATTGGCTCTCTAACCTGATGTGACTGCCAGTTTGATTAAGGATACCAATCCTCCTTTTGTTAGCTGTTTCAGTTTGAGAGTATTAATAGGATTATTAAACTTGAATCTTATTTGTAATATCTTTCTAACTCTCACCAGCTTTTTGGTTGCCCTGCTGGTTTATTTCAATGATACCACACTTCTGTAAAAAAAAGATCAAGTAGTTCCTAAGAACTATCTAAAAGTGACGTGAGATGTATGCATGTCGATTAAATATGGAGCGACGACGTAGTAAATATAGTGTCATCATGCACACGTGTACAGAAACGTGCACAACACGTTGTCAGCTGCAATTTCCATAAAAATAGGCCCGACTACAATTTTCTGATGGTTTGAAAAAATTTCAAAAGTGAGAGATCTGGTCACCGGAGAAGTCAAAGGGAGAGTGGTCAACTGACGAAAAGTCATCGGAGCTTCATAACGTTGGTCGGATTTTGAATCCAATTTTTATTTTTATTTTTGTGAAATGACATTTTTATATATTTTAGGGATAATAAGTAGGGAGACCCATGTAAAGCGCAATTCTGAAGACAACAATAATAATGTTGTCTCCAAGACAGCATTAATCTCAGTCCTTCATTTAATCTAACGGTTGATATTTTTTACTTGTTCTTTTTAAGCTTTTCATCTCATATGAACGGGATCTCATTTTGGCAAACTATTTTCTCGGCGAATAACGAGTTGGCCGGAGAGAGATCCTAATTTTTGGGACATCATTTATGTATGGGAGCGTCAATGATGACACACTGAATTTTTTCGTCACTACAGTCTGTACGAATTTCATACAGAGTGTATGTCATATACAGATTGTACAATGACATACAAAGTGTACGAATTTCATATAGAATGTATACAATTTGTATGAACTATTTACAATCCTAATGTACGAAAAAATAATTTGTACAAAAATAAATACAGAGTGTACCACCCTCGTACAAACTATATACAGTTGGTATACAGATTGTACAAAAATAAATACATAGTGTATAATTCATGTACAAAGTGTATACAGTTCCCCTACAGAGTGTACAACAATAAATACAGAGTGTACAAGCGAGATCTACTACCATGAAAACACCCCTTAGTGTTTTCATATTAGGACACCTCTTAGAACCATAGGATTAGAGAGTAGATCTAATGGCCTAAATTTAAATGGACAAAATAGTCATTTAAAACTAATATATATAATAAATCATACTAGGATTTCACCACAAACCCTAAAAAAAATATAACCCAAAAAAACTTTTCTCTCAACTAGCGGAACTCAACCGCCGGCGCCGCCACACGACCCTGTCGTCCTCGTCGTCCAGCCGCGGCCAATCGTCCAGCCGCCGCCAATCATCCAGCCGCCGCCAATCGTCCAGCCGCCGCCAATCATCCAGCCGCCACCAATCGTCCAGCCTCCACTAATCGTCCAGCCGTCGTCGTCGATCCACGTCCTCCACACTCTCGTCGCTGCATCGCACCCACCGCCGTCGTCGACCATGTCCTCCACGCCCTCGCCGCCGCGTCGCACCCACCACCGCACCCCCCTTGGCGTCCTCACCACCGTGCAGCACCCCTGCCAGTTCGTCGTTCCATATCGATCATCGCCACTCTAGCCGCCTTCGTCGTCATCCTCGGTCGGCAGTGGAATGATAAATCCATCGCCGGCGACGTCAATAGATCCATAGGATGCACCTTAGCTTATGAGGTGATTGGTTATGTTGGTTATGATTTGGCCTGGTTTATTAATGAAAGTTTCCAGTTGATGATTTAGGAACATATATTTTATGAAATTTTTTACTAAATATGAAAATGAAACAATGAATAAAAATATATTTTAAGAAGATTGTACCTAAATATGAAAACGGAACAATGAACTAATATATATTCTAAGAAGATTGTTCATAAATATGAAAACGGAACAATGAACAAATATATTATAAAATATATGTTCCTAAATATTAAAACGGAACATCGATCGACTATAAAGTAAGGCCGGAGAAGATGACCGGAAAAAAATATGGTCGGAGAAGCAAACATAACGTGCAGACGACGGAAAAAAAGAACAATGGGAAGAGATGAAAAATTAAAATAATTTAATTAAATTATAATTAAAGACCTTGAAAAATAAAAATCTAAAAAATTAAAGATATACAATTACACTTTTATCCTTTGAACATGAACCATTAGATCTCCCCTTAAAAAATGAATGGTTATGATGGGTGTTTTGATATCAAAACACTAAGGAGTGTTTTCATGGTAGGATTTGTCTGTACAAGCCTCGTACAAAGTGTATAAAATTTGTATACAGTGTGTATAGACCGCATACAAACTGTACAGACATGCCAACTAGAAATTTGTCAAGGAAAATTTTTTTTTCCAGAAAAATAAAATTTTTCCAGAATCATAGATCTATTGATGACGATCACGTGGGTGGAAAATTTTTTGTCAACGGAGGCTCGGGTGATCGAAAAATTCATCGAGAAACTTTTTAGTGATAGAAAATGTGAGGAAACTTCAACAAACTAAAATAACTTGAAATTATAAACAATGAATTAAGACCACAAGATGAAATAATTAAGATCTAAGGGAGGGGATTGATTGTTGCATTGGATGCAACAAAAGTGACACATTGTCACCGGAATTGGAGTCGACCCATGTACTATTGAAAGATAACAAACATGCCCAATTACTATTAAGTGCACCAAACAAGCCCCTCTACTTAGAACATATAACAAATAAGCCCTTCCGTTATAAATGTGACAAACAGCGTTACTAAACAGTTGACACATCACTGACCCGTAGGTTGTTAGGGTTTACACGTCAGCCGATTGAAATATCAGCAACACTAAACGACGTCACTTTTTTACTATTTGGATTATCGATGGCTAATAGCGAAATAGTTTCCAATAGCCGGAAAATTTAGACTTGTTGGTTGTTGCTCTGCAGCTGGATTACTCTGTTCGAACTTGTGTGCCTCATTCTTATTATTTGCTGCCCTTTTATTGGCAAGTCCACAATCTCACAATGTAATAGCAACAAGAAAAGGAAATACAATAAATGGCAAGATAATTGGAAATTCCCCTAATAGCTCCTCATTTTTTATTTGTTGAGCTGATTATTCATCTTCCTTTCCTCGGGCCAAAGGATGGTGACATACTCAACAATATTCATTCACAGCCTTAGGATTCACCCATCCTAGATTTGGATATCTCTTAGGCTAATTAATTATGAAATTAGTGAATTAATTGCATTAATTATATTTGAGTCAATTTGGGAAGACATTTATATAATGATATTATTCTTATTCTTTGTAATCAATCTTTTATTTTGTTACCAAATTATTACTAATATTATTTCTGCTCAAATCCGAGATGAAACCTTTATCTTACCTGCTATTTTTTCATTATTCAGTCATTATTCTCATTTCCCTAGCTTGCGGCTGTTTGCTTGTCTCATGGAGTCTCATGTTGTAATCGATGAAGCCAACCAGCAGCCTAGGAGCGAAGGTTTTGATCTCAATCTCATACCCGATGATCCAATCGACGAAAATCATTCAGAAACGACTGAGAATATTGTACCATCGGCAGACAATCTCGAAATTTTGCAAGGACACAGTATGTAGATAATAATATTATCCAGCTAATACTATTATTTCTAAACTTTTTTTTACTTACTCAGTATCAACTCGATTTTCAATACGATAATAAATGATTTATTTTTTATGTTTTGTGTTCATAATCATCTTCAGTTGATATTTCGTTCATTGTTCCTTTTTAGTTTCAAATAACCGATAATGTTATATATCTAATAATAGTATTTTATCAATTCTGATGTTCATCAGGCTTACGAAATCAATAATAGTAACGCTACAATACTATTATTACTTAATCTAGCACCACTTCAACCCTTTCATAGAACACAAAAACAGAGTCAATCAACTAATAATACAAGAATTCTCGTACAAAAGGAATCAAACAAACCACAATAACACAAATCATTCATCTGAAACAACAACTTATGTTGATAATAGTATTAGATCTCCAAACCATTCCCAAACATTTGCAGCAAAACGGGAAATCGAAACATAGACATTTCAAACAAGATTCATATGCGATACTAGTATTAACCTAATAATAGTACCTAAACCATTCCCAAACAATTGCAGCAGAACGGAAAATCGCGATGAATGCTGGTTAAGAAACCTAATTCCCAACACAATCGAAACCCCAAAAACGTCTGATTGCACGAAACCACAGCGGCTGCACCAAACAACTGCACCAAATCAGGAATCGAAATTAGTTGGGATGAATCGGCAGAGGGAATGTCGCTCGGTAGTGCTTACCTAAACGAGAAGACTGAGTCGGCTCTTCCAGCGACGGCGGTTGCAATCGGCGACTAAGAGCAGACTCGTTTTTGACTGCAGAGAAGATTTGGGAGAGAATGGGGGTGCAGGGTTTTTTGTGGCAACGGTTAAAAGAGGAATGAAAATGGAAAAGGTAAGTAGTATAATGGAATTTGGGGTAATAAAAATATTTAATATGACACAATAAATAGGGGAATCCCATTATTTTATTACTATAATCCCTTCACCATTAGATCTATTCTATGGAGATCTAATGGCTCTTATGAATTATGTCTATAAGACATAATCCATAATTTTGTCACCACTCCTAATCCGCCTTTCCTCCTTTATGCTTGCGTTGATACTGTTTGCCAACGGCAGGCGATCTGCGTCCAACCTCTCAGGGGTTGGACTGGTCCAACTAAGGGTAAAATCAGAAATTGAAAAATATAAATTAAAACCTAATTTTCAAATCTAATCCACCACATAAGCCGCCGCTCTCTTCGTCGGCTTCCTCTCCTCCGCCTCCTCCAACGACCAACTCATCCCGTCGACAGCCAACCTATCACCGCCGCGAGTTCCGCCTTGGTTATCACGTCCCGTCTCCGATCGAAGAGCTTCGTCGGCCAGAAGCTTCTGGTTTCGATCTCGGCGGCCGACGGAGCACGACGTCTGGAGCAGCGGCCAGCGGAGCGACTTCTGGAGCAGCGGCCGGTGGAGCACGACGTCTGGAGCAGCGATGTTGATTTCAGAGGTTGAAGATGAGTGACTGATTTGTCACATGGTCAAGTTAAGTGACTGATTTGTCACGTGGTCAAGTTAAGTGACTGACAGGCGGCCATTAGGGTGTGCTGGCCTGCCCTCGGCACAGGGTCACAAAATTTTGGGGGCCTCAAAAATTTTTGGGTTAAGTTGAAATACCTAAGAAATGTATTATAAAATGCTATGCAAAAGAGACATTAATGCAGTGTTAGCCTAGTGGCTTAGCTTGTTGCTTTGTTTTGGAAGGGCAAGGGTTCAATTCCTTGCTTTGACAAAATGAAATAAAGTTTATATTTCAACAAACATTGTTTGTTTTCTTTCTAAATTTTTGTATATCTTTATTATTTTGGTCTTTTTTTATATGGTATTAATTTTATTGATTTATATATAAATAAATTAAATTTTCACAAAATGAAATAAAGTTTATATTTCAACAAACATGGTTTGTCTTCTTTCTAAATTTTTATACATCTTTATTATTTTAGTCTTTTTTTATATGGTATTAATTTTATTGATTTATATATAAATAAATTAAATTTTCACAAATTTTTGTTGTTTTAATAAAAATTCATGTAGGCTAGGAATGACATGAATTTTCCAAATATGTTATAAATATATCGCGAGTCAAGTTTTACGTGCCCCAGATCATCTCAAGTCATATTAATACAAGTAAACCGAGTATATGTTATCATTTTTTAATATGACTATACTATAATTTTGGAACAGGGCCTCCAAAATTCATTGGACGACCCTGGTGACTGATTTGTCACGTGGTCAAGTTAAGTTACTGATTTGTCACGTGGTCAAGTTAAGTTACTGATTTGTAAAGTTTACAACACTGCTGGATATTTTTAATAATTATGAAAGGTTACAATTTCATTCTTGTGTACATTTTTTTTATAACATTTGAATTATATAAATTGGTTATGGAATAATCGTGTTAACTAGTTCGTATAATTAGTTAATAAGTTCTTATAACTAGTTATCAACTAAATACCCTCGTTAACTAGTTATCCAATCATTATGTTAACTAGTTAACTCGATAAATTAACTAATTAAAAACAAAATAACTAGTTAACATGATTAGTTAACTAATTAACTTGATTAGATAACTAGTTAACAACTTGATAACTAGGTAACACGATTAGATAACTAGTTAACTCGATTGGTTAACTAAAAATGTTAACTAGTTATCTTAGTCATGATGTTAACTAGTTAACTCGATTAGTTAACTAGTTATCATCTTTAAAAAATGTTAACTAGTTATCATCTTTAAAAAATGTTAACTAGTTATCATCTTTAAAAAATGTTAACTAGTTATCTTAATCATGATGTTAACTAGTTAACTAAATATGTTAATTTGAAAACTAGTTAACTAATGTTGATAACACGTTATCAAACAAAAAACGTTGTTAACTAGTTATCAGATAAAAACTATGTTAACTAGTTATCAGTTAAAAAAACACTGTTAACTAGTTAACAGCAAAAAAATGTGTTAACTAGTAATCAACTAAATTTTTTGTTAACTAGTTATCAAACAAAAAATTATGTTAACTAGTTATCAGGTAAAAACCATGTTAACTTGTTATCAGTTAAAAAACATTGTTAACTAGTTAACAGCAAAAAAGTGTTAACTAGTTAACAACAACAAAAAAAAAATTCGCCGGAGTCTCGCCGGCGACGGCGGCCGGTCGCCGGAGAGCCACGGTAGCCCCTGAGAATTAAATTATTTATTTAATATAATAATTAATTTATATGTGTAAAGTCCTAAATACCCCTAACAATATAGACCATTAGATTGGTCAAAGGGTCAAAGAGTGATCTAATGGTTGAGATGAAGGTTGGAAGTTTCCAACCATTGGAAATGGTTGGATGGGGATCAGCACCCGTTTGCCAACGAATGCATCATGGATGTAATAATAAATCTATCTATAAATACATTAAAGCATATTCTCTTTTTTTCAGTTGACACGTCAGCATTTTGGGGATTTTAGAGCTTCTCCTTTGAGGGAATTTGGATAAAAATCTATTCTGATAAATAATAATTTTATTTCTTTTCTCATGTACAAGGATCGAACTCTCAACCTTATGGTTAAGAGACAAAGTGAACACCCAATAATGCCACACCTAATGACTACAATACCTTGTTCTTTAATAAATGAAAAGTGACAGTGTTTTTAACGTAACAACAAGAAAGCATATTTATAATGCTTTTGTTTATCATATCTCTAACAATTGATAAAAAAAAATTATAATTTTTTACCAACATATGAATTAAATTATTATATATTAAACAGTAGAAATAAAAAAGATAGAAAAAAATTCAACGACACGTTTAAGTAATCTAAATAAAAACAATTTTCCACTAAAATATTAACAAAAAAATCGGCTGATGGGCCGATGATAATCTAGTAATTCTTAAGAATTGAGAAATTCAATCAAACAAAAAAATCATTCTTCAAGAATTGAGAGATTGAATCAAACAAAATTACCTCGTCATTCTGACGCTACTTTTCCTCCATGTATCAGACAAGGAAGCTTGGCTCCCTATAGCTTCCCACTGGAAAATCGTCTCCGGCGGAGGGAGTGAGAGTGGTGGTGGTGGCAGGATGAGAGGTATAGAACGAAGAAGGAACGTCGCTGAAGAACAGAACAGAGCAGATGTGAGAAATTAAAGAAAAAACAGAAGAAGAGAGAATGTAAAATTGTAAATAGATAAGTGAAGAACTGACTCTGAATCAAACATTCCATCTTTAGTTGAATTAGCCATTGATTCAGAAGAGTGAAGCGCACAAACAAGAGAAAGTACAGAAAGTTTTCAGTTGGTTACGAGGGAAGATGATGAATGGAAGATTTATACAAAAACTATACTCTAAATTCCTCTAAATGTAAAGAACAAAAGAAGAGAGAATGTAAAATTGTTAACAAATATCCTCTAAAGAACAGAAGAGAGCAGAAGTGAGAAATTAAAGTAAAGAACAGAAGAAGAAGAAGAAGAAAGCGATATCTTGTTTCCGCTGAGTCATGACAGGAAGTAAAGTGAAAATGACAAAATTTGATCAATATTGTCACGGTTCCTTAAACCGTGACTAATTTTTTTAGTCACGGTTAAAATCGTGACTAAAGGCCCAAAAAACCGTGACTAATGTCCTGTTTTCTTGTAGTGAGAGAGGAGAAGAGGAGGCACGGAAATTGGAAACTTGGGAGGACAAATCAACAGTAACGAACAGGCAACTGAATTTTATAGAAGAAGAGTGGAGTTGCTGAGTGAAGGGAGTTGATGAGAGAATGGCGTGGGGAAATCCGAGCTAATAAGTAACACATGTGGCCTTGTGGGCCCGAATGATTAAATCAAATAAGGCTATGGGTCGGGCTGGATTTTACACCCTTCATACCCTAATATTAATCTTTGTTATTAACATCATATGTATCTACTACACTACACTATCATAAAATAAATAACTAGATTGTGTAGTCGCGCGATGCCGCTACGCGTTAAATATATTTATAACGTCAGTGTATTCACCCGTTGATCAACAAAATGATTTTCTTATTCAAAGTATTTTGCAATACATAAATTATATTTTACTAACGCACGATGTGCGTTATATAGATTTAATTTAATAATAAGAGGTAGAGAGAAACTTGTAATAGAAATGAGGAAAGATAAAATAAGAGATTAATGAGATTGAAAACTTAAGTTATGATAAAACAAAATTAGAATGAGGTGGTAAAAAACTCTTTAATGAATAGTAGAGTTAGGATAAAACAAAATTAGAATGAGATGGTAAAAAACCCCTTAATGAATAGTAGCACTTGTGTGGTTTATATAGATTTAATCATTTGCACACCCAAAACAAGACCAATAAAAAAGGTAAAATGGAGGATAACAAAAAATTAGAACCGAACCGGATTGGAACTAAAAAAAATTGAAGAGGGACTAAGAAAAACCCCTTAATAAATAGTGTAAACTTTATGACTTTTATGAGATTATTATATAAGTTCAAAGCCTCGTAAATAGAATATGATAATAGACGTAGCACTTTTTATATGAATATACAAAAATAACAACTAACAAAAAAAGAGCATCATCACATTCACAATCCACCCCTCAATCATGAATTCCATGTGCTTCCCAATTTGCCACCATTCTCCTTGATTATGCGAGCCGATTCCAGTAATATCTCTTGTTCAGCATCGTAACATTCATATATGCTCTGTCAAAAACATAAGAAAGATTATGCACAACCAATCTTATATATGCAATAGTGTGATATAAAGATAAATAATTCACTCTTTCTATATCTACTAGATTTGTAGTCGCGCGATGCCGCTACACGTTAAATATATTTATAATGTCAGTGTATTCACCCGTTGATCAACAAAATGATTTTCTTATTCAAAATATTTTGTGATACATAAATTATATTTTACTAACGCACGATTTGCGTTATATAGATTTAATTTAATAATAAGAGAAACAGAGAAGCTTGTAATAAAAATGGGGAAAGATAAAATAAGAGATTAATAAGATTGAAAACTTAAGTTAGGATAAAACAAAATTAGAATGAGATGGTGAAAAACTCTTTAATGAATAATAGAGTTGGGATAAAACAAAATTTGAATAAGATGGTAAAAAACTCTTTAATAAATAGTAACACTTGTGGTTTATATAGATTTAATCATTTGCACACCCAAAACAAGACCAATAAAAAGGTAAAATGGAGGATAAAAATTAGAACCGAATCGGATTGAAACTAAAAAGAATTAAAGAGAGACTAAGAAAACTCCTTAATGAATAGTGTAAACCTTGTGACTTTTATGAGCTTATATAAATTCAAATTCTCGTAAATAGAATATGATGATAGATATAGCACTTTTTATATGAATATACAAAAATAACAACTAACAAAAAAAAAGCATCATCACATTCACAATCCACCCCTCAATCATGAATTTCATGTACTTCCCAATTTGGTACCATTCTCATTGATTATGCGAGCCGATTCCAATAATATCTCTTGTTCAGCATCGTAACATTCATATTTGCTCTGTTAAAAACATAAGAAAGATTATGCATAACCAATCACATATATGTAATAGTGTGATATAAAGATGAATAATTCACTCTTTCTGTATCTACTAGATTGTGTAGTCGCGCAATGCCGCTACGCATTAAATATATTTATAACGTCAGTGTATTCACCCGTTGATCAACAAAATGATTTTCTTATTCAAAGTATTTTACGATACATAAATTATATTTTACTAACGCACGATGTGCGTTATATAGATTTAATTTAATAATAAGAGGTAGAGAGAAACTTGTAATAGAAATGAGGAAAGATAAAATAAGAGATTAATGAGATTGAAAACTTAAGTTAGGATAAAACAAAATTAGAATGAGGTGGTAAAAAACTCTTTAATGAATAGTAGAGTTGGGATAAAACAAAATTAGAATGAGATCGTAAAAAACTCTTTAATGAATAGTAACACTTGTGTGGTTTATATAGATTTAATTATTTGCACACCCAAAACAAGATAAACAAAAAGGCAAAATGTAACATCCCGTTCTAACCGAACCAAGAAAAAATATTGATCGATTCGATTACTACCTAATCATCTAGTTATCTATAGATGAATAACACCAATTGTCATTTATCTAATATTAAGTGTTTAGCTGCAGAAACAAGCATATTTGTTTTCATCCAAAAGTAAACAACCATCCATGTATGACTAAAGGTGGAAACTTTGATTTGTTATAGTTTCATGTTTTTGCCAACGTTTGCTTAATGATAAAGTAACATAGGTGAAGGGATATTTTGGCTGAACATGATATAATTAGATTAGGACTTATCTTAGAAAAGGAAACATGATCACGTGGGTGGGTGTATATCCCCCAATCATTCCATGTAGCTTTAAGAAAGTAATTTGGTTTCATTAGACCAAGCTTAAATATTGTAAGGTGAGAGGAATAGCCTTTCACGAAAAGAGGGATGTTTCTGTAAGAAAATATAGAGAGGAGAGGGGTAGTGCGTCTGAAGAGGAAAAACAGAGAGACAGGGGCAAAAGCTTCTGTGAAGAATAGAAAGTGAGATTCTGACAAGTAAGAAACTGAATTCGTACATAGTTCGTGGTGCGGAGGTCGTTCTGAAGTAGGGTTCTGACAAAGGAGATAGCATCGAAGTTTCGTCGTTCAGAATCGGTGAGGGTCTCCTGCGTATCCTACCGGGTTAGACGTTCCTTTATGTGTTCATTAATTATTAAGAATTATATGCATGTTAGGATAGTGGCCTACAACCCTAGGGCCGTATGTGAATTGTTGTTATCATCGTATACATGAGATGGTTATTGTTCTCGTTATGCTTACTTGATATAAAGCCTGATTTTATATTTGTGTTCTGTTGTGATCTAATTGTGCTAACAATTCACCTAGATTGATGATTCTAGGAGAATAATTTGGAACTGCTTGATCACGTAGATAGGGCCCGTATGCTGGAGACTACATGTGTTATGTTGCAGAAAACCATGTATGGTCAATTTTGCTAGGAGTAGGTCATTAGGACGGTTGAGCCTAATGACTGAACGGTTTTTTCGAGGCTCTTACCGCGGAGAGCTGAATGTTTATGAAGTACCGGTTGGGTACTGCCTGTTCTGCCCGGGAGTCTACCAGCATACGTGAGCCGGGATCCCAATTAAAATATGAGCTAACAAGTTAGGTTTACAGGGTGACCTTATGTGATACATGTTGCCATACTTGTTATGTGACTTGCTTGCACCTTAGTATGACCCAGGGCTCAAGGCTCTCACTCAGTGAAGTAGCACTGACCCTTATTTGTTTCTCCCAGACCGTTAGTAGTCTGTGCAGGTGTACACATGATTCTACAAGAGCTACACGCCACCTAGGAGAGCTATTTGGGTTGGCAAGCGTGGTGATGAGGCCAGGTAGAATCGGAAGAATGTGTCTTGATCCTCGTCCTCTGGTTAAAAGTTTTCACACGTTTTGAGATACACGACCTTGCCATATGCATATGTCATGGTTAGTCACATGTCGTGTATATGTCTATGTTCTGTAGCCTGTTCTGTACCATATGATGTCAGTGTGACTAAGTGTATGAGAAATATTTGATGAACTATACGGAAGAAGTGAAATGCTGGTGGTATCTGTGGAGCATGTGACTCCTCCTCTGTTATGTGTTCATGAGGATCCTCTGTTTGGATCATGTATGACTCAAGATATACACTACAAGAAACAGCCTTATTTGTCACGGTTTTCTAGTCACGGTTTTTAAGGAACCGTGACTAATTTAGTCACGGTTTTGAGGAACCGTGACTAATTTATCACGGTTTATTAAAAACCGTGACTAATTTAGTCACAGTTTATTAAAAACCGTGACTAATTTGTCACGGTTTATTAAAAACCGTGACTAATTTGTCACGGTTTTGAAAAACCGTGACTAAGTTATCACGGTTTATTAAAAATCGTGACTAATTTAGTCACGGTTTATTAAAAACCGTGACTAATTTGTCACGGTTTATTAAAAACCGTGACAAAGCTATTCTTCCTTCTTTCTGCCTACACACGCGGATCACTATTCTCTCTCTTCTTCACTCTTTCTTCTTCATCTCATTCCCCAACCACCATCTACCATCTTCACTCTTTCTTCTGCATATTTACTATTCTCTCTCTTCTTCACTCTCTTATTCACTCTTTCTTCTGCATCCTTCCATCTTTATTCTTTCTTTTTCATTTCTTCTTCACTCCTTTTTCTCTTCTTCAACCAGCATCAACCACCAACCAAGCTTTATTTCTCTGACGCCAACAACTAAATCCGTCGTCGAAATCCTTTGAACGAAATCCAAGCCTTCTCTCTCTGCCGCCGAGTTTGATGGTTCCGATGGCGAAGTCATTTTCACCGGAGGGCCATTCAGGCAAGGGAGAAGGGAGAGTGAAGATGGTTTCGATGGGGAGAAGATTAGGATATGATGAGATGTTTCTGGTGGTGGAGGGTACGTTTTGGCGAGATCTGAGGATGTAGTTTTGGGGATGCCGACGGCGGCGACGGTCGAAGCTCTCCCGCAGCTCAGTGGTTGATCGGAGAAGAAGAGGGACTTGATCTGCAAACCACAGTACCTTGAGTGACCAAAACAAAATTTTGAGAATTTAATGGATCAAGTTGCATAACTGGAAAAGTTGAGGGGTTGTTGTTGAAATTCGTGGACTGATTAGGGATATTTGCTGGATTGGTCATTAATTATTACTAAATTGACAATTAAAATTGGGGTGACTGATTTGTATAATAGAAGAAGTTGAGGGCCTGGTTGTATAATTTAAGAAACTGAAAATTGGGTCATTGGAAAGTCAGAATATTACACTTTGATCACTAATATTTGTCACGGTTTCATTGTAAACCGTGACAAATATTAGTCACGGTTCACAATAGAAACCGTGACTAAATTGGACTATTTTTGTCACGGTTTCATTAGAAACCGTGACTAAATTTAGTCTCGGTTTGCTTGGAAACCGTGACTAAATTTAGTCACGGTTTCAATATGAACCGTGACTAATATTAGTCACGGTTCCTTTAGAAACCGTGATAAAAAAATTTAGTCACGGTTCATATTGAAACCGTGACAAAAAATGGTCGATTTAGTCACGGTTTTCAAAACCGTGACTAATTTTTTTAGTCACGGTAAAAATCGTGACTAAAGGCAAAAAAAACAGTGACTAATCCCATGTTTTCTTGTAGTGATAAGCTGTCAAATCATTACGAGTTGTCTTAAAACTCTTAAAGGGATTTACTTGAGTTATGACAAAGAATCAGTTTCTTGTGGTATTCGTGCATCGTAACATCCTTGTTAGTGTTTCGCTGTATTTTATTATGTTCCCGTCTGGTTGGGGTGTTACAAGTTGGTATCAGAGCTGGTTGTCTTCTGCATTATAGGTATGCTACCTTCTTCTCTTGGGACGTCGCGAACCCCAAAAGAGGGGAGGTATTCCATGCCCGTACTTGCACTGGCGATCGAGCGGTCATGTCTTGTGTGATGCATTGTCAGTTGTACATGGGCATCATGATTTGAAAATGATTTGTGAAAACCTTTTTAAAGTGAAAAAGAAGATTTCTGATTATTGAATGTTTTCTGAAAGAGGATCATTAAAAGACCATTCTTCCTGCAAGTGTACACGGGAATTCTGTGCAAGGTGACGATGTTCCGTTGAACCGCCACCTGCAGTATTAGATTATGATAAGATGAAAAGTTAGGTGGAGTCCCTTTTGAGGGAGAAAGCTCGGATTCTCAAGCAGCCGTTGATTGGCTTCGTGATATGAGAATGATGTTTAGTCATCTGAACTCTACACCGGATGAGCGACTTCGCTACTTTGTTTTTTTTGTTTCGAGGGCACGCGAGGACTCGGTGGGAGTCCATGTCTCAAGATGCTGAGGATTCATATGTTATAGCGTCGGGTTACCAAGAACGCTGAAAAAAATCGATCTGATGCGGAAGCCATTCCTATGATTTTAAAAGGAAAAGCATAGAAACCTCCACGGATAAAAGCAAGAAGTTACTTGCTTAACACGTGAACGATAAGAGTTCCGATAAGGATACAAACAAAGGCAAGGACTGCTAAGAAAGTCTGGTAGGTAACTTTTATGTTACAAAAACCATTATTAGCCTTGTTCCTAGCAGAAGATGCAGATGATGTAGCAGTATCGGGAGTGGTCTCCCCTGAAATTGCTTGTCTTTCACTTCCGAAGGTACGCTCGTAGATGTTTAATTTTCGTAAGACACCGTTGATTACGACTTTGGCTCGAGGTTGCATCGAGGAATCAAACCATGCAAAGTAATTGCAATAGCTGTTCATCCTCTGTCACAGATCAAGGGGATAGATGAGTTTCTGGTTAATTGAAAGGATAGTCGAAACTCGAGAAGCATTTTTGACTTACCGAGCGACGTCTTTTGCAGCTAAGGAACCTTCGCCCTGAATTTTCTTCCGTCCAGGATGTGGTTACAATCGTGGCTTCCCCGCACTGGTAAACGGGAATCGTAGCCATTTCGTGGATATAAAAGAGATGAATGAGGTATTTCTTTTCCGACCTCTACTCTGTTATCCGAGGCATTTCGGTACCGTCTATTTAAAGGGACGGACCCTATTTTCCTAGCCTTTGACTTATTGGCCACCTCTCTTGTCCTTATGTGCCGACATGAGTGAGTGGATGGTGTCACAATTATTGTGACCGCTTTCCTTTTGAAATTGGCTTCCATAAAGATCAAGTTTTGAAAACTTGACCACCATCACCATCTCTCTTTCATTTCTCTCCATTGATTAGTAAACTCTCTCAATTCCGAAAATGAGCTATCAAGAGGATGGCGATGAGAGTAACGTAGGGTTGGTAATCTTTGCTTTGATCCTCTTGTGTGGTCAAATTTTCGTTATCTGGAAGCTGATGTTAGAGACAGCCGAGGAACGACGTCAGGAACTCGATCGCAAGAACTTGCATGATGAGTAGACCACTTAAGCTTCGTACAACTGTTGTTGTGGTAACTCATGTTTTGAGTCATGATTTTGCGTTTTGAGTTAAGGGAATAACTGATTTGAATACTTAAAGGTGGAAGAGAAGTAGAAATTATTATTATTAAGAAGGTACTG
The DNA here is from genome assembly GCA_034768395.1 of Linum lewisii. NCBI lineage: Eukaryota > Viridiplantae > Streptophyta > Magnoliopsida > Malpighiales > Linaceae > Linum > Linum lewisii. The sequence continues at coordinate 45,364,158 of CM068303.1, read as the reverse complement.
GGTACATGAACTGGTCATACAAAACGGCCATTCAGGCCGTGTCTTCAGAACTAACTCCGTGAAAGATCCACTAACTCGATCGGACGCTCTCGCTTCTTTCCCTTGTCAGCCTCCAGTATCTGGTTGGCCGCTTCTTGCATTCCGTCTTTAACCCGCTTCTTCCTACAGCAAAACTTGAATGTTTCCGCTTGGTCTGGTCTTCCTCTGATGGCCACTCCTGTCTGCGTAACATGAGCTATGTTAAGCAGAAAGCACCTGCCAACTTTTGGTACAGAGAGAAAAGGGTTTCCGAACTGATCAAAAACGGTACACCACCCTCCCTTAAAAAGGAAGGCAAAATTCAGTTCCATAAGCTGGCTCATGCTAATGAAACTACCGACCATGCTAGGCATCAGTAACACGTCCGGTATAATTAAGGGACCCAACCTGATGGAACCCTTTCCTTTGGATTTTGCCTTGAAACCCTTTCCAAAGGAAACGAGTTGGCGAAAGCTACGATCTAGAGAAACGAAGGAATTTTCATTCGGAGTCATGTGATTAGGGCAGCTACTATCTAGTGTCCATTCCATTTTAATAGAATCACAAAAGGGACAGAAATCGATCAAGAAAGGATTACCAGAAGGGACTGGTGGACTCTCGGTGGAGGGAAAAAGGTTGAGGAATGGAATCGCTCCCGCATTTTTACCTTCCATTCGAACCTTCCGTAAGTATTGACAGAATCCCTTCAGTATACCTTGCGAGTGACACTCGGAACCAAGCTTCATCCGGTTTAAATACCCAAGCGAAGGGAACATTGATCTCTGATACGAAACCTATGTAAACCTCTCGCTTTCGGCGAAAGACACATGGACGGCTGAGAAACCTCTCGCTTTCGGCGAGGACGCGTGGGCGGCTAAGATTCGGCCACCGCATCAGCTCTACTTTTGAGGCACCGCTAAAGCGCTAAGCATGTGTTGTCATGTCGTTCTCTTTACTTTTGACTTTCGAGTCCGAACGGCGGCTTCTTGGGCAAGCCAACCGCAACCTCTTCTTCTTTAAATCCACCCCCTTCCTTTAAGTCATTCTCTAAAGAAAGATGAATTGCTCTGATGAAACGGAAACCTTGTGTGGGATAAATTTCGTCCTTCTGATAGTCATTCTTCTCTTCGTGGCTATCACCTTCATCCTAAAGATATGCAAACATATAAACCGACGAAGGCGTCAAGAAAATCTTCCAGAAGGAACAATTCGGCGGAATCGAACAGAAGACCCATCCCGCATGCCTTAGTATTTCCTCAAATTCATGATTGTACCTTTATTCTCTTTCTTGGGTTTTTGCCTGGGACCTAAGCATGTATGGTCTCAGACGGTGCATACGTTCTTTAATCTCTAGCTAGTTGGTAAGAATTCTGCTTCACAGAATCCCTGCGGATGACAGGTGAACCAAGAGATTCCAATAGAATGTATCGATACTTTAACTAACGAATTTAAGACGATCTTATAATACACACTTGTTTACCCGTACTTGCCGACATTTCCAAGTGGGCAAGGCTCAATGATAGCACCTTCCCTTTTAGTTTTCTCGAATGAAAAATTAAGTTTTCCACGTGGTGAATTGCTCTGGGTTGGTCCAAGAAACATCTGACAGAGTGAAAGTTTTTCGTGAAAGACTCAGAGTACCTCAAGAACGCCATAAGTAGTATGCAGACGGTCGAGCTCGAGATGTAAGTGGTGAGATTGGTGAAAAGGACTTTCTTAAGGTATCTCCTTGGAAAGGTATAACGAGATTTGGGAAGAAGGGAAAGTTAGCTCCAAGGTATATTGGACCATATGATATCATTGGTAAGGCGAGACCGGCGGCTTACGTTCTAGTTTTGCTCAGCAACCTAGATAGCATTCATAATGCGTTTCATGTGAGTATGCCTAGAAAGTACTAAGTGGATCCTACCCATATCATCAACCTGTTGAGGTAGAGTCGGAGGAGGATTTGAATTATCAGGAAGTACCAGTTCAGTTTGTGGACTCGTAAGTCAGAACTTTGAGAAGTAAGCAGATTCCAATGTTGAAGGTTGTGTGGAGAAATCATGAAAGTGAGTCTGTTACGTGGGAAACAGAGATGAGTATGAGAGAGAAGTATCCCAATCTTGTAGATGCTTACTTAGCAGGTTGATGTTTTGTTATGTGATATGATTATTGTGCTCTTGATGTGATCACATAGTTAGGTATCGTATATCTAAAATTTGAAACCTGACATGTTACATGCTTGTTTGCTTGAAATCACTTATGTGCTAGAACAATATTTGGTTAGATGGGTGATGAGACTGTTAGAGGTGAACGTTAGAATTTAGATTTCGAGGACGAAATCTTTTAAGAGGGGAGGAATTGTAACATCCCGTTCTAACCGAACCAAGAAAAAATATTGATCGATTCGATTACTACCTAATCATCTAGTTATAATAGATGAATAACACCAATTGTCATTTATCTAATATTAAGTGTTTAGCTGCAGAAACAAGCATATTTGTTTTCATCCAAAAGTAAACAACCAGCCATGTATGACTAAAGGTGGAAACTTTGATTTGTGATAGTTTCATGTTTTTGCCAACGTTTGCTTAATGATAAAGTAACATAGGCGAAGGGATATTTTGGCTGAACATGATATAATTAGATTAGGACTTATCTTAGAAAAGGAAACATGATCACGTGGGTGGGTGTATATCCCCCAATCATTCCATGTAGCTTTAAGAAAGTAATTTGGTTTCATTAGACCAAGTTTAAATATTGTAAGGTGAGAGGAATAGCCTTTCACGAAAAGAGGGATGTTTCTGTAAGAAAATATAGAGAGGAGAGGGGGAGTGCGTCTGAAGAGAAAAAACAGAGAGACAGGGGCAAAAGCTTCTGTGAAGAATAGAAAGTGGATTCTGACAAGTAAGAAACTGAATTCGTACATAGTTCATGGTGCGGAGGTCGTTCTGAAGTAGGGTTCTGACAAAGGAGATAGCATCAAAGTTTCGTCGTTCAGAATCGGTGAGGGTCTCCTGCGTATCCTACCGGGTTAGACGTTCCTTTATGTGTTCATTAATTATTAAGAATTATATGCATGTTAGGATAGTGGCCTACAACCCTAGGGCCGTATGTGAATTGTTGTTATCATCGTATACATGAGATGGTTATTGTTCTCGTTATGCTTACTTGATATAAAGCCTGATTTTATATTTGTGTTCTGTTGTGATCTAATTGTGCTAACAATTCACCTAGATTGATGATTCTAGGAGAATAATCTGGAACTTCTTGATCACGTAGATAGGGCCCGTATGCTGGAGACTACATGTGTTATGTTGTAGAAAACCATGTATGGTCAATTCTGCTAGGAGTAGGTCATTAGGACGGTTGAGCCTAATGACTGAACGGTTTTTCGAGGCTCTTATCGCGGAGAGTTGTATGTTTATGAAGTACCGGTTGGGTACTGCATGTTCTGCCCGGGAGTCTACCAGCATACGTGAGCCGGGATCCCAATTAAAATATGAGCTAACAAGTTAGGTTTACAGGGTGACCTTATGTGATACATGTTTCCATACTTGTTATGTGACTTGCTTGCACCTTAGTATGACCCAGGGCTCAAGGCTCTCACTCAGTGAAGTAGCACTGACCCTTATTTATTTCTCCCAGACCATTAGTAGTCTGTGCAGGTGTACACTTGATTCTACAAGAGCTACACGCCACCTAGGAGAGCTATTTGGGTTGGCAAGCGTGGTGATGAGACCAGGTAGAATCGGAAGAATGTGTCTTGATCCTCGTCCTCTGGTTAAAAGTTTTCACACGTTTTGAGATACACGACCTTGCCATATGCATATGTGATGACACTCGATTTGACGTGATTATCAGCCTCATTTAAGCGACATTTCTTTGCTTAAGACATGGTTTTTAGGGTAGAATAACAAATATTCAACCTATTGCCCTATCTCGTGCCATTTGTGTTACCTTGGCCCGTTTCGGGTCTATTTGATGGTTTTCTAGTGTTTTTGTGTTAGCACAGGTTTTTGCCGTCAAATAACGTAGCCATGGATGTGTCTAAGGCGTAGGAACCTCGAGGAATCAAACCGGAATCGATCAAAGGAGTCGATCAAGTTCAAGCCGAAATCTGCCCATTCACACTTGCATTTTCGGCGAAAACAGGCTTGCATCTTCGGCGAAATCAATAGTGCAAATCAACTGGTGCCGAGTCAAGCATGTCTTCGGCGAAATCAATCAACTCTTCGGACTGAAATTCAAGACCAGAGAAATCAGCCCCTGAACTCAAAGGAATTTTCGCCGAAATTCTTAAGGAATATTCGGCAAAAATATTAGGCTGACTCGGCTAATTTAGGGTTAAGTATTTATACTTAACCCGGCGGCCCAACAGAAGAGGGAGGACAATCATAATTAATCAGAATACAACTTTTCGAGATCAGAACTCTCTGAAGTTCTGGAGCGAAGAGCTGGAGTTCAAAGAGCCGGATAGAGATCGTGACGCCATCCCTTCCATCTCGGAGAACCGGAGCTAGGAGTGTAACTTACCGAAGATCGAAGTCTGCCAGAGTCGTCTAAATTAGGTTTTTCAGATTCTTTTCTGTTCTTCCTCTGAATGATGAACTCTTTCCTTGTCTTTGTTTCTTTTGTAATAATCATGAGTAGCTAAACCCTTTAGAGCTTAGACTAGATGAACCCTAAGTGACCCAGGGCTTTAAAGCGGTCACGGATCGGCGGTGATTAGATTCGAAATTCAATCAGTTCTTTTTCATGTTTGATTCGTTCTTCATTGTTCATGTTTCTTGTCTGGATTGATCACCTAGATTAGATTCTTGTTAAGCTAAGGATAGAAGCGAACGCTCGCCTTACTTTAGAACATCGAATTAAACAATTGACCTTATAATTGGAGTGTGCCTTTCGTAGGAACCGGTTAGGGTTAATTCACTGCAAGAGTAACTCATTAATCACTAGTAATCACACCAATTAATTAAGTCGTTGCGAGAGGCGACCGTACCCGGGCGGCTAGTTAATCTTGGTAGTTAGAACGGATAGAGCGAACGTTCGCCGGTCTTAAACCTAAGGGTAAGGAGTTATGGTGGTGTCTTAGTAATTGATTGAATGAGAATCGAAATCCGTTGATCTGTAGATTGCCAATACTCTGGGGAACGAAGGGGGATTCAAAGTCTAAGTTCGTCTGTCATTCTTGTTTTCAAACCCTAATTCCCAATCTGCTTTAGTTTAATCCTTTTTAATTTTTCTACATTCCTTAGAAGTAGAAGTCGTGGAACTCACACCACGCACAACGTGTTTACCTTTGAGTATTTTGCTAGTTCTGAAGTAACCAATCATAGAAAGCCCTCGGAATACGATCTGCTATACGCTTTTTAGCATTAGTAGTTTTTATTTGGTTGAAACGTCCGAACAACGACCGGGCGGGGTCACCAAATTGGCACCGTTGCCGGGGACTTCTTTTGATTGTTCGAAAGAAGAACTGGCAATTTATTCTTCTACTTTCCATCTTTCATTTTTCCACCCACTTCGATTTTACACTGGTTTTGTTTGTCTTTGTTATCTGTAGGTTTACAGGTGCATGCCTCACCGTCCTTGGACTCGCTCTCAAACCGAACAAGCTAAGATTGCAGGGAATCCAGGCAGCTCTGCTACACCTCTACGATCACAGATTCTGAAGAAAGGCAGATCCAATCCATTCATCACTCCAATCAAGATCGAGGAACCGAAGGAGAGTTCCTCGTCTCCATCTTCACCTGTGCCGTCATCTTCATCCGCTTCATACACCGAGTCACTTTCACCTCCTCCATCTCCTACCATGACCGATAGATTACCACCAAACGGCGATCAACCGCCGCCACCACCACCTGCACAGAAGAGTCTAGCAGACTATAACAAGCCGAGCGCGACTAGCGTTCGATCTGCCATTGCCGTTCCGCGCATTGAAGGAGATCCTGACTATGAGATCAAGATTCCATTCTTGACCATGATCTCTAGGGATTTACAGTTTGAAGGCAGACCCCTAGACAATCCGTGCACTCATCTTGCAGACTTCCTTGATCTCTGCAGTACTTTTAAGAGCGGAAACCTCGACAAAAACACCCTTTGTCTGAGAGCTTTCCCGTTCTCTCTAAAAGGCGCTGCTAAGAGGTGGCTTACTGGCAAACCACCTGGCTACTACACTAACTGGGATACTCTGGCTCAGGACTTTGTTGAAGAATACTTCCCTCCAGCCAGAACAACCGCCATCAAGGACAACATCGCCAGATTCTCCAGAAAGAAGGAGAAAGCTTATATGATACTTGGAATCGATTCCAAGAACTTCTCTACACCTGCCGTCATCATGGATTCGAGCAGAGGCAGTTAGCTGAAATCTTCGCTCGTGGACTTCGAGAAGAATCTGCCAAGTGGGTCAATTCTCTAGCTGAAGGGGATTGCACTACACTCACTCCTGAAGCTGCTCTTCTTCACTTCACAAACTGTGCCTCCAAGTCAAGGAACTGGGAGCGACAATCTGAAGGATCAAGGAGCAAGCTAGATCTCGAAGCTACTATCAAGGCAGAGGTAGAGAAGCATTTGAAGAAGTCTACCACACCGATCAAGCCACCGACAGCTTCTGTCTATGTTGCTGATTGCGAGTGGTGTGGAGCTTGCTCACATAATGGAGGCCGTTGTCAGAATTTTGGTAAGGCTGAAGTCTGGTCTGCCGAAGAGGTAAATTTCATACAACAAGGCTTCGTCAATAATCAGAATGGTTATGCTGGTTACCGTAACTTCAGACAGCAAGGGAACTATCAAGACAGACCCCCCTTCAATGCTGGCACCAATCATAACCAGAACCAGAATAACCGCCCGGCTGGTCCAGCTCAGGAACAGAAGCCTAACCATCCGCCGGCAGGTGTCTACCAGCCGCTGCATCGCAATCCGGGTAACTATGGAACTGCTCCTGGCAATCGCCAGAATCAATATCTTAACAATACCTATCCAGGTCAGCAGCATCAAAGAGATAATAATGTCAGTGACCTGGATAAGAAGCTCAGCCAGATCATCACAAGACTCGACGATCATGACAGTCAGTTCAAGGCTCAAGCTCTTCTCAATCAAGAACAGATAGCATCTGGACAAAGAATTGAGCAAGTCGTGAACAACATCTCGAGCATGCTAGCATCTGGTCGACCATTTGGCCAGCTTCCAAGCCAGACAGAGCCAAACCCGAGAAAAGAACAGGCTAAAATGGTAACTGCTCGAAAACTCCCGAACTTAATTGTTGATGCTTATTCTGTTTTACGCAGGATCGATGAAACTCCGGAAGAAGAGGAAGAAGAAGAACAGAAACTGGCGCCTAAGGAGGATCCTCCTCTTGCACCGTACGTCGCGAAACCTCCCTTCCCTAGAGCATTGCTGCCAAATGCAAGGATCAAGACTGGCATGAAGGGGAACAAGGAAGGATACCCTGACATTCGTGTTAAGAAACCTGTTTCTCCATATCCAGCTAAGTTATCTGATCCTGGTTCGTTCACTTTGCCTTTGGTCATTAATGATGTTGAAATTGAACGTTGCTTAGTTTATCTAGGAGCATCGGTTAATGTTATGCCTGTGAGTCTATATGAAAAGTTAAACCTAGGGGAACTTGAACCGCCTAGTATGCAACTCGTCTTTGCTGATAGATCGCTTAAAACCCCTAAGGGAGAGATTAAAGACGTTGTTACTAAATGTGGTCCGTTCACGTTCTTAGCTGATTATGTGATTATGGATACTAGTACAGATGATGCTACCATTCTCATAGGTCGACCTTTCATGGCTACTACGAGAATGAATATCAACGTTCCAAATGGTTCATTAACTCTTAGAGTCGGTAAAGAAACAAAAATGTTCCGTCTTAAAGATGGCATGAAATATGACTCTAGGAATGAAGAATCTCACTGCCTAGCTGTTGAAACGGTGGGGTTGACTCCGGTCAACTCCGTTACTAATGCTTCTCCCAGTGTCTCTAGATCAGCTGTTGCTGCAGATATTAAACAGGTCATTACGAAAAAGCCAGAAATTTCGGTTCAGAAGCCGCTTAAGAAGAAGAAGAAGGAACTGCAAGCCTCTTCTAAACCACCGAGCAGACCTCGAGGAAAGAACAAGAAGACGATGACCCAAATGGTCTGGAGACCAAAAATTCCACCGTCTTCCACCAAGCCAGCTGCACCACCATTTTGTTCCGAGAAACCGGTGCCAGAACAAGTATGGAAGGAGAAGCCGAAAGCGTCTCCTAAGGAAGTACTAACGATCACCGATCCTGGGCATAACAAGCCGAAGAAGAAAGAAAAAGAGAAACCGACAGTCCTCATTCCTTCCATCGTCACACTAAAGAAGGATGATCTCTCTAGAGAGCTGTTCGGACCATTCAAGTTCGTTGATCATCTTCCCGACGGACGTACCAAGCTACTACATGCAAACGGGAAGAGATTCACGCTTACCGGAGAAGTCCCGAAGCTGTACTTCATGAACTCTGACGCGAGCGTGAAGGAGAATCTGAGTTGGGATGTCTCCTAATACCGTCCAGGTATCGTCCAGCTCAAGGACGTTAATAAAAGAGCACTTCGTGGGAGGCAACCCACGGCTGGAGTCTGTTTTAATTCTTGTTGAACTTGGTATTTTAGAGTCGGTTCGGGGAAGCCAAAAGTGTCAGTTTGTTTGATTTATTATTTTTCGTGTAGAGTTTGTGTGTAATAGAGTCAGTCGCAAGTTGATTGAGGTCGTTCTGATTTTTGTGGATTTAACTGTGATTTTCTGAAGTTAGCCGATTCACGAAAATATTTAAACACCCGAACAGTTCAAAATTTTCGGCGAAACCACCTTTGTTTTCGGCGAAATCGATTTTCAATTTTCGAACTCAATCTCCCTGTTCATTGTTTTCGGTTCGAAAAGTTTTTGTTTTCGGCGAAACCATTTTAACTAAAATTTTCGGCGAAACCGTACTATCATTTTCGGCGAAACCGCCTTCGAAAATCCGGCAGTCGATTTTAACTGAAATTTTCGGCGAAAACACCCTTTTCTTTTCGCCGAAAATAATTTCAAAAATCAGAAAATTCCCACTTTAAAAATCCGGTCTCCCCCTCTCCCTTCCTTCCCTTCTTTCATTTTCGTTCAAAACCAACGAAAACACCCCCTATCTATTTAAAATCGCCGCCGACCACCCTACTTTCACAACCGCCGCCGCCGCCGTAACCCGCCGCCGCCACCATCGCCAACCGCCGCCGTTCCCTTCCCCTCCATTTTCCGATCGATTCAAGCCCTAGAACGTTCGAATCGGAGCTTTGCAGCTCCAGTTCTCCGAAATCTAGTTTTCAACATTTTTCACCGATTCCTCTCAACTCATTCACTTTTTGCATCCATGGCTTCAAGGTAAGTTGTAGAGCTTTTCAATACGAATCTTTTGACATATGGATTGCTGAATTTCGTCGGGGTTGACTTTCGGTTGACTTTTTGGTTTGCCTCGTTTTGCGTGCCGACTGTTTCGTGTGAACTAGGATTAACTGAACTTATAGAACTGTTCTTGGATGCTTGGGGAGTCCCGTGCTTAATTTTCATATCAGTTGGTCATGTGTTGCTATGCATACAATTAATTTCTTGTTATGTTGACTTTTGTGAGAAATGTCGGGTTGACTTTGAACTGTTGTTGATCGTGTGGCTGTCATAAGTGTTCATTCTTGATCATATTATCGTGCTGCCATTTGAAATCATATTTTACCGTCATTCTCCAAGTTATGATAGTCTTGCCATGATTCGGGTTCAATTTGCCTAAATGTTGACTTTCTAAATGTCGGTTTTTGAACTCTGATGTGCTTATCCGATTCTGGCTGTTCCTAGGTGTGTGTTTTATTGTCTATGATTGCCGGCTACTCCGCTTTGCTTACCCCACTTAGTTTCCCTCATTTCTTTGTGAAATCGAGTTTTTCTACTAAGTCTGGGGTAAGGTTTTGGTTGACTAATCTGGTTTCGTTCTTGGTTTAGGAACACCTTTGAGTGCAGGACTAAGGCGCGACTTGATGGCGCCTCGAGCTCAGGAGCTGCCGCTCTCGTCACACCTGCTATTCTGGGTCCACCACCTGCACTCCCTCACCGGGCTGGATACCATCCCACCATCGCTCGTCTACCGAATTATTACTTTGAGTGCTTCCAGAAGATTCAGCACATCCGTGGAGCTAACGTGCGCCCTCTGTCCATGGAGTCACTCCAGGAGCATGACGAGGATTATTACCGGAACGTGCATGACGCCTTAGCAACAGATGGTCTCCTGGAGTTGACCACCATAGCTGCTGATTACCCAGACATTGCCCTCCAGGAGTTCTGGGCAACCTTTGATCTGGAGGAGCACAAGAGGAAGCAGCGCCAAAAGGTTGTCACCTTCTTTCTTGGTGGGGTGTACCGAAGCTCACCTACGATGAGTTTGCCGCTCATCTGGGCATCCCCTACGAGCACTATCACGACCATCACCTGGGCTGGGGCGAGGATGATGATGACGAGGAGTACCACGTGCTCTGGAGCCACATGACAGGCGTACCTGGCGATCGCCTCGGGACGAGCAACTCAGTTAAGTCTCTCTCTCACCCGTTCTATAAATTTATTCATATAGTTTGGCGGAGGTCGCTTTTATATGTTCGAGACAAGGATCGCCACCATATTCTCAAGGAGGAGCTCATGCTTCACCGAGCCATCCGAGAGAGCTACCCTCTCCACCCCGGCTGGGTGCTAGCTCGCATCTTCAGCCAGAAGACCAAGAGGAAGACGCCACCTCGCAAACTCTTGGGGGCAACTTCATAGGACAGCTCATCATCTCCTTCGGCATCAGCCATGAGTATGGCCCACACATTCCACGCCACCAAGTTAGGACTGTTGGTGGAGACTTGGCGGTTGAGTACGACTTAGAACTCGACCTCAGTCCCCATGTAGCATCTGATCCTCCACTCCAGCCTGTGGTCGAGTCAGAGGAAGAAGATGTTGCTGAGGAGCAGCAGCCGCAGCCGCCACCTAAGTTTCATGATTATATACCCTCGCCACACCATCAGGCAGGGTACATCCACCAGTCGCCGCCGCACATCCCCGAGCCATATCCGGCGCATACTCAACAGCACCACCCGCACCCAGCGGACGTGGGTGAGTTATACGAGCGACTGCAGGAGTGGCGCATCACCGACAACGCCACTCAAGAGGCGCGATGGACTATTATGCAGCAACATATGCGCTGCGCCGATCGGCGATATGAGGCGCAGATGGCGTGGCAACGCCAGCTCGGCGAATTTCTCCACTTTTCACCTCCCGGTTCACCGGACCAGCAGTGATCGGGTTGTATTCCTTTTCTGGTGTCTTCTTTTTATTTATTCTTTTCAGATTTCGGTCCAACTTTTTTCTGTGTGGATCCGGGACACTTGTCCCGGTTTCCTTTTTATGTTTCAATTGTTTTTGTTTTGTAGGCAATCGGTGGACTCCCTTTGCTTCAGGTTCTGTTACACTTCCCTCCACTCTCAGGATCCGTGCTTACCCTCTGAAATCAACCATCCTATACCAGGTTCTTCCATTCCACTTTAAACTCTAGAATTAGTCCTGTGAGGACACAGTCCGATTTAAGTGTGGGGTAGAATGCTAGAGAACCTTGCATGAACTTGATTGCCCTTGATTATGTTTTATGTGTGCCTCGTGATTCCATTCCAGTCTCTCTAGCATTAGAATGGCTCAGTTCTTGATTTTTGATGTTAAGTTGTTGTTCAAATTTTCATAATGATGCTTAGACTGCTTAACCTAGAACTTGAGAACCAACTTGTATGCTTTGATGCTAAATTGCCTGGTCAGAACAGAATTTTAAAAATCACACTTGTAGTTTGTAGCCTTGATTGCATGAAAATGACCGAATCCGACTAGCAAACCAACTGTGAGCTTTTGATCCATTGCACGTAACTTGCAATTTTAATTCTTTCTGAGTGGTTTTCTGTTTACTTGAATGAGTTAGAATTTGCATGAGACCTACTCGAGACCACACGATGACACGAGTCCTAGAAGGATAGGGGCACCTAGATTCAGCTACTAAGCCAGATAGCCTACCAAACGATAAAATCCACTAGGTTTAGACCCTTGAGCTTGGCCTGTTCTTTCGGTTCGATAATACATTACAGCCATTTCCCATTTCTTTCATTCCCCGTTGATCCCCTGTGGTTGTAGTTCTAGATTGACCTACCGGAAGTCGGTTTGTGGTAACCTGCCTATAGCCATTAAACAGGTGGTCTTAGCTAATATGTCCAGACGTGTAAACCCCTCTAGCAACTAAAAGAAAATCGGCACAAAAGAAAAAAAAATAGAAAGAAAGAAAAGAAGCAAACTTCAGAAAAAAAAAAGAGAGAAGCAGAAAAATCAGAAAATAAGAAAAGTTCAAAGTGTAGTTCAATAAAACGTTCTTCTCCCTACAAATGGAAGAACGAAGTCAAAAGAAAAGTTGAAAAGAAAAGAAAAAAATCGTGTAAAGAAAAAGAATAAGTGCTAGGTTGCTTGAGGGTATCATAGGACGAGCGTTCATTATTCCACCCGTGTTTGGTTAGACGGTAGGAAGCCATAGATTAGATTCGAGGGAAGTTAGTTGAAAGCTACACCGCACAAAGCCATCATCATTCATTCCCATCATCCATCTCATTATAAACCCGAGTAGTGTAGAATTCATTACGGTCCTAGCAGGGAAGTCCTTCTTGCGTAGATACTCGTGTTGTCACAGTGGTGGAGATGTGGTCGAAATGCAAACCTATGACAGAATTCGGTAACAGAAAATGATCGAGAGCAGAAACACGTCCCTAAACACAGAGAGTGAGAGTTTCCCATTGTACTATATACATCCTGTGTGAGGAGTCTGGTCGGTCAGGTCAAATTCGTGCATAATTGGTTGCTAATTACTTGTCGTGTGCAGTTTATTAGTGAGACCAGGTGGTTTGGCTGATCTGTATGCATGTTAGGTTTCTTGTTCTAGGATCGATCTGTCTAATAATTCATTGTGTTTGGTTGAACTCCAATTTAATCGATCTTATCATTTATGAACATGAGCATTTCTATTCAGTTTGCTTGAGGACAAGCAAAAGCTTAAGTGGTGGGGTATTTGATGACACTCGATTTGACGTGATTATCAGCCTCATTTAAGCGACATTTCTTTGCTTAAGACATGGTTTTTAGGGTAGAATAACGAATATTCAACCTATTGCCCTATCTCGTGCCATTTGTGTTACCTTGGCCCGTTTCGGGTCTATTTGATGGTTTTCTAGTGTTTTTGTGTTAGCACAGGTTTTTGCCGTCAAATAACGTAGCCATGGACGTGTCTAAGGCATAGGAACCTCGAGGAATCAAACCGGAATCGATCAAAGGAGTCGATCAAGTTCAAGCCGAAATCTGCCCATTCACACTTGCATTTTCGGCGAAAACAGGCTTGCATCTTCGGTGAAATCAATAGTGCAAATCAACTGGTGCCGAGTCAAGCATGTCTTCGGACCGAAATTCAAGACCAGAGAAATCAATCAACTCTTCGGACCGAAATTCAAGACCAGAGAAATCAGCCCCTGAACTCAAAGGAATTTTCGCCGAAATTCTTAAGGAATATTCGGCAAAAATATTAGGCTGACTCGGCTAATTTAGGGTTAAGTATTTATACTTAACCCGGCGGCCCAACGGAAGAGGGAGGACAATCATAATTAATCAGAATACAACTTTTCGAGATCATAACTCTCTGAAGTTCTGGAGCGAAGAGCTGGAGTTCGAAGAGCCGGATAGAGATCGTGACGCCATCCCTTCCATCTCGGAGAACCGGAGCTAGGAGTGTAACTTACCGAAGATCGAAGTCTGCCAGAGTCGTCTAAATTAGGTTTTTCAGATTCTTTTCTGTTCTTCCTCTGAATGATGAACTCTTTCCTTGTCTTTGTTTCTTTTGTAATAATCATGAGTAGCTAAACCCTTTAGAGCTTAGACTAGATGAACCCTAAGTGACCCAGGGCTTTAAAGCGGTCACGGATCGGCGGTGATTAGATTCGAAATTCAATCAGTTCTTTTTCATGTTTGATTCGTTCTTCATTGTTCATGTTTCTTGTCTGGATTGATCACCTAGATTAGATTCTTGTTAAGCTAAGGATAGAAGCGAACGCTCGCCTTACTTTAGAACATCGAATTAAACAATTGACCTTATAATTGGAGTGTGCGTTTCGTAGGAACCGGTTAGGGTTAATTCACTGCAAGAGTAACTCATTAATCACTAGTAATCACACCAATTAATTAAGTCGTTGCGAGAGGCGACCGTACCCGGGCGGCTAGTTAATCTTGGTAGTTAGAACGGATAGAGCGAACGTTCGCCGGTCTTAAACCTAAGGGTAAGGAGTTATGGTGGTGTCTTAGTAATTGATTGAATGAGAATCGAAATCCGTTGATCTGTTGATTGCCAATACTCTGGGGAACGAAGGGGGATTCAAAGTCTAAGTTCGTCTGTCATTCTTGTTTTCAAACCCTAATTCCCAATCTGCTTTAGTTTAATCCTTTTTAATTTTTCTACATTCCTTAGAAGTAGAAGTCGTGGAACTCACACCACGCACAACGTGTTTACCTTTGAGTATTTTGCTAGTTCTGAAGTAACCAATCATAGAAAGCCCTCGGAATACGATCTGCTATACGCTTTTTAGCATTAGTAGTTTTTATTTGGTTGAAAACGTCCGAACAACGACCGGGCGGGGTCACCAATATGTCATGGTTAGTCACATGTCGTGTATATGTCTATGTTCTGTAGCCTGTTATGTACCATATGATGTCAGTGTGACTAAGTGTATGAGAAATGTTTGATGAACTATACGGAAGAAGTGAAATGCTGGTGGTATCTGTGGAGCATGTGACTCCTCCTCTGTTATGTGTTCATGGGGATCCTCTGTTTGGATCATGTATGACTCAAGATATAAGCTGTCAGATCATTACGAGTTGTCTTAAAACTCTTAAAGGGATTTACTTGAGTTATGACAAAGAATCAGTTTCTTGTGGTATTCGTGCATCGTAACACCCTTGTTAGTGTTTCGCTGTATTTGATTATGTTCCCGTCTGGTTGGGGTGTTACACAAAATGGAGGGTAACACTACAACATAACCTGGCTACAGAGGCACATAGAATATTTGCCTCTAAACATACTTTTAAAGAACAAATACTATATGTGCCTCTATAGATGCAAATATCTGCCTCTAATTGTATTTTATTTATTTTAATATTAATAAATAATTTTTATAGTTTTAGAGGCAGATAATTTATAATTGCCTCTATAAGTCATACGATTACATCTTTTAGAGGCAGATAATTTATAACTGCCTCTATAAGTTATATGATAAACTCTTTTAGAGGCAGATAATTCATAACTACCTCTATAAGTTTTTTGTCTTATACAAAAAAAAAACTCTTTTTGAGGCAAATAATTTAGAACTGCCTCTATAGGTTCTATGATTAAATTTTTTAGAGGCAGATAATTTACAATTGCCTCTATAGGTTGAATGATTAGCTTAGAGGCAGATAATTGATCTACCTCTATATGTTGAATGATTAAAATTTGTAAATGTGTCCTTTTACAAATGACACCTTTTGCATGTCTCCGTTGGTGGGTGATACGATTTGGCTAGATGAGACTTTGTTGGAGTGTTGTTTGATTTCTCATGAGAGTTGATGAATAAGATTTCGATTACTTTCACAAAAAAATTATAAATGTAGATAACTTGTAAACTTTGTACTATTTTGTGTAGATAAATGTTAGATACTATATAATTAATTATATATACAATAACGCTAGCGATTTTCTTTTCTAATAATGAGTAAGAAAAAATTCCATTTTTTCAATTTTCATTTGTTTTTCATTGCATAGTTTCTCCATATCATTGAGTTTTAGAGTTCATATTTAAAAACTACGCAAAATATATCAGTAAGTACTCCTGAGCCAAGTGGTAAGAACTAAGAACTTAGCACATTTCCTTGAACCACCCGAGTTCAAACCCCGTAGATAGCAAAAGAGTAGAAAATAATATATGTAAATAGTGGAAGAGTCCAATATAGGAAATATCCTTGTAAGAGTAAATTCTTTTTAAGAGCATATATATATGCCTCTAAAAAAATTTACCAGCAACAAAAATAAGTGCCTCTAAAAGGTGGCTAAGATGACAGATAATTAGATGTTTAAAGACGTAATTACCAGCAATTATATCTGCACTAATTCTTCCATTAGTGGCAGATAATATGTGCCACCGCATTTGCCTCAAAAGACCTTTAGCGACAGGAGCGTTGGTGGCACTTAAGCTATAGAGGCAGAAAAATGACTTTTAGAGGCAGATACGGTGTGCCTCCGTAGCCAGGTTTTGTTGTAGTGTAACAAAAAATTAGAACCGAAGCGGATTGGAACTATAAAGAATTGAAGGGAACTAAGAAAAACCCCTTAATAAATAATGTAAACCTTGTGTGCTTTATATAGGTTTAATAATAAGAGGAAGAGAGAACCTTGTAATAGAAATGGGGAAAAATAAAATAAAAGATTAATGAGATTGAAAACTTAAGTTAGGATAAAACAAAATTAGAATGAGATGGTAAAAAACTCTTTAATGAATAGTAACACTTATGTGCAGGGGCGGAACCAGGATTAGAAAATGCCCTGAGACGAAATTTATTACTAGAATATATATTACGTTACATATATTATTTTACTTTCAATATATAATACTATTTGACATTAGATCATTGCGACCGATATATTTGTTCTTAAGATTATTAATATTACTCTTGAAAAAAATGAAATTAGAATGTGCCACCGATGATTTTTTATTAATTTGAACGCTTTATCATCAAATATTGTATTTTTACGTATTCATAAGTCGAGATAAAATGGTACTGGGCTTACTCAACCCTCTACACATGTTGACGAAACATTAGCATTAATATAATTGAGTATATTAATTATAATTTTTTTTTGAAGAGACAAAGGTATTAGAATATATGGTTGTTAAGTTTGAAATTATAACAATAAACTGAGTCGAATTAAAATAAAACTGAGCCGGATTTAAATTTTGCACTGAGCCAGATTCGAAAAAATCACAAATTTATACTCGAATTAAACTCTCGGGACTGAAAGTGGGGTGAGCCGGGGCTCGGCCCGGCTCCCCCTAGTTCCGCCCCTGCTTATGTGGTTTATATAGATTTAATCATTTGCACACCCAAAACAAGATAAACAAAAAGGCAAAATGGAGGGTAAAAAAAAATTAGAACCGAACCGGATTGGAACTAAAAAGAATTGAAGGGAAACTAAGAAAAACCCATTAATGAATAGTGTAAACCTTGTGTGCTTTATATAGGTTTAAAGGTTTAATAATAATATACACATTTTGGGGAAAGGATCTGCGTCCAGGATTTTAATCCTGGAACAATTCCAAACCCAAATTCGGAGGGGGTATTTTGGTCATTTAAAAAAATCCAAAACCTTATCCCTAAATGATATCTCAGCCGCCGTCCCTATCTTCTTCCTTTCGCATACCTCTGCCGATTTCTTGAATTAGGGATTTCGTCCCTATCTTCGTCGTCCCTATCTTCTGCCTATCTTCTTCCTTTCGCATACTTCCACTCCAATTCCTCTACCTCACCCAAAGTCGGCACCCACGCCGGATCTCCCACATCGGCTTCCGATTGCAGCAAGATCGATGGCGTCGCCATGTGGCTCGTCAATGACTTGGCCGCCGCCTTCTTCACCCGAAACCTCTTGTGCTCAACCCTAATCGGAGCCTAGGCATCCTCTGGACCTATCCACGCCCAAAGTGACTGAACGCCAAAGGTGGGCACGGACATTGGTGGCGCCGAAGAAGGAGATGTCGTCGTCATCGGAACGGGAGTGCTGGCCAAAGTGGTCCAACGAGGGCGATTCTAAATGACGACGTGGCGGAGGGTTCCGGGTTTAGGTTTGACAGCTTCGAAATCGGAGGCGTCGGTGACGAGATAGTAGTTGTCGTCCTTGCCGCCGGTGGTGCCGCTGCCGAAGCTAATAGCCCAGCCGGCGTACTTCTGTAGTTATAGTCTATTGCAATTTTAGTCACTTGTTTTATGTGGAAGTTGCAATTTTAGTCACTTGTCTTACGTGTAGTTGCAATTTTACTCACTTGTGTTTTATGATGTTGACAATTTGGGGTTTTTGGCCATAAAAGAAAAACATTGTTGGAATCATTTTAGAAGTATTTGATTTATTCTTGTTTTTGGTAGTGTGGTGGTTAGCTGGATTGGTTAACTAGTTAATTGGATGGTTAATTAGTTAATTCGATTGGTTAACTAGTTAACAACTTGATAAATTAATAAATACCAAGTTAATTAGTTAACTCGATTGGTTAACTAGTTAACAACCTGATAACTACCAAGTTAACTAGTTAACTCAATATGTTAACTAGTTAACTCGATTGAATAACTAGTTAATTCGATTGGTTAACTAGTTAACTCGACTGGTTAACTAGTTAACTCGAGTGGATAACTAGTTAACTCGATTGGATAACTAAATTCGATAAGTTAACTAGTTAACACGATTGGTTAACTAGTTAATAACTTGGCAATTAGTTAATCGATTAGATAACTAGTTAACTCGATTGGTTAACTAGTTAACTCGTTATCTAAATCATGATGTTAATTAGTTAACTCGATTAGATAACTAGTTAACAACTTGGTAACTCGTTAACTTGATTGGTTAACTAGTTAACTTATCGAGTTACCTAGTTAGCTCGACTGATTCACTAGATTAACTCGATTGGTTAACTAGTTAACTCGATTAGATAACTAGTTAACTCGTTATCTAAATCATGATGTTACCTAGTTAACTCGATAAGTTAACTAGTTAACTAGTTAACTTTTCCTCGCCGGAAATGTCACCGGAGTTTGGTCGGTCTCCGGAGCCTCACCGGAAAACATGTTAACTAACTAGTTAACTATAAAAATCCAAGTTAGCTAGTTACGAATAAAAAAATCATGATAATAAGTTAATAGTAAAAATCAGGTTAACTAGTTACTTGTCCTCGTCAGAAAAGTCACAGGAAAAAGTCACCGGAGAAAAGTCGACGAAAATGTGATTGGAAAAGTCACTGAAAAAATCACCGAAAAAAGTCGCCGAAAAAGTCGCCAGCGGCGGCGGACGGCGACGGCAGCCGGCGGCCAGTGACGGCGGCCGACGATGGCAGCCGGCAACATTGACAGCGACAAGTTGTTGCCAACGGTAATAAAAATATAATAATTAAATAATAAATAATAATAAAATATTTAAATTAATATAATAATTAAATTGTTTGTGTAAAGTCCTAAATGCCCCTATCAAATCTAGACCATTAAATTGGTTAAAGGGTCAAACTAGATCTAATGGTTGGAAATGAGTTTGGAACTTTCCAAACCCAAAAATTACTGGACGTTGATCTCATGCCCACATTTTGCGTTTTTTTATAATCGATAATTCATTCATATTTAAATAAAATTGAGTTTTTTTTTTTTAATTTTTTCGTCAGTTACCTTAACTATGTAACAAAAAATTAATTACAAAGCGTGTAACTAAAAAAACAAATAAATAAAAAACCCCGTCATCGTCTATCCCCGCCGATTGCCGATCAATCCTTTTTCCCATGTAAACCTCCCATCCCTGCAATCGTCTTCTACCCCGCCGAATGCCGATCCCCTTTGCAGCCTGTCAATTTTACTTTCCACCCAGATGAGCAAGGAATTCTGCAGCAATTAGATTAGGGAAGACGAAAAAAGAGAGCAAATCGCTATGGCAGAAGACCTTTGCCTTTCTCTCCCTTGCCGTTTTTCTGCCTTTCTCTCCCTTCCCTGGCTTTTGGTGTCGTTTTCAATTTTTTCCCTTTCGTAAGTTGGCCTTTGGGGTCAAACGGTTGTGGCACGATGACAGTCACGGGTTCTCCGTTGTCTGATTTACAGGCTCAATTGAGTCCTGACGACGTCTTTATGCGATTTATTTTCTCTCTTGGTTCAGGTTTTGGCAGTTCGCGTTCTCGGTGAGTGCTCTCTTAAGTTGTGCCCAAGTTCAATCCTGGATGTTCCGAATCTCTACTCACCTCCTGTTGAGTTCCGTTCGGCGAGACCAATGCACGAGCCCACCCGCCAATTGGAAAAGGCGGCTCCGATTGAATCCAATTGCTGATCAGTTCGATGGTCGTCGGAGAGTAATTGGATTTCCTTTTAATGCTTTCATGGAAGAATTGCTCGTTCCTCTTCCGGTGTTTGGTTGGTTGTCTCAATCTTTTTCGGTTGGTTTATTGATTTTCTTGGTTTTTCGGTTTGGACCTCTTTTTGCGGACGAGTTGCGTTTCTGTTGAGTCGTGTTTTGCTTTCCTTTTTTTTCTTCAAGTTGTTTGGATTTTATTGTTTTTGTTCCCATCTCAAACCCCCCACTCTGCTCTCAATCGTGTTCTATTTTAGTTTTTATTCTTTCCACATAATTCAATTTTCCCTCTCATTGCTGTTTGGCCATCCGAGTGATTTGGAATCGATATAGCTGCCTTTGTTACGGATAAATTACGTCTTCATCCACGGACAGGAGCTATCATTCAAGAACGTAAATTCTACGTATTAACATGTTCCCACTTTGATCCCCCCACCCCCCACCCAACCGTTCTTCCCTCTCAACCTCCCCATTTCTCATTTAGTCTAGGCGATCTTGGTACTCTCTTCCGTGGGAGTGCTCGACAAAAAAAAAATGTAATATAAATATAAAAATTACCATCCATGCCCCGTTGCGGCCATCGAGAAAGTCAAATATGGATCTGGAAGGACCTCCAAGTCTATCATTGTTGTCAATTGCGGTCTGTTCTAAGTGATATGTGGTTTCTAAAAAAACTAATCTCATCTCTAATTCTTCTTCAAATCCCATCGAGCGACCTAAAGATTCGTTATACCTCATTTGCTTCTTCCTTAAATTTTCTCCGCATCCAAACTGAATGAATTTCCCCCTTTTTTATCTCGAAAAGAGAAGCTGATTCCACTTCATCACTCTTCCCATTAGGGCGAGAGATCGGGCTTGGTTCTGGTTCCGTCGCCATCACTTGTCGGGTTCTGATCCAGGAAGATTGTTGGAGCGAGGAGGCCACGATGACTCTGGTCGAAGCCTGGGGAACCGCTACCTGGAGCTCAACGGTGTGGGCTTGCGACGGCGAGGACATGCAGTGGCTAAGTGTGCAGCAAGCAGTGATGGTGATATCGACGACGGCTGGAGCAAGGCGGTGGGGCAGGGTCGTGGAGGGGCGACGGCGAGATGGATGAAAGTCGATGATGTGGCAATTTACTGTCATTAATTATGGATTAGTCATATTGGTGAGTCACCACTTAACAAAATTTTGGATGAAAATTTGGATGGAAGGGACTGTTTGTTAGGGGGTAAATTAATCATTTTATATACAGGGTTGTTTGTTAATTTGGCAAAGTAGAGGGGGGCAAAGTACCATTTTCCCTATTATTTACCATATATACTAGTTTCAAATGACTATTTTGTCCATTTTAATTTAGTCAATTAGATCTACTCTCCAATTTTACGATTCTAAGGAGTGTCCTGATATGAGGACATTAAAGGTGTCCGTAGATTCCGGTCGATGTAAACAACTAAAACGGAAATTTTGAAGATAATTATTTGAAATGATTAATATTAATGATAGAATAGTTATAGAGGAATTATATATTTTGTCGAGGCAAATAGGGATATCTTATTTGACTTAATCTAGGAAACTAATAAAACCCAAGTATCTTAATAAATGTCCTCCTACTTTAGGAAAAAATCTCTATTAAGTATCTTGGGACCCAAGTATCTTATGCGTCCTAGATGACTGTTATTCTGTTTATATATCAAAATCATGATATCAAATACAAAAAAAAGAGTAGTTTATTCCACAGGGAGATCGTTCGTATCTAATCACGATGAGCAAACATGCGGCCGATGATCATCATGAAGGAGGAAGAAGTAGATCGTGGGCTGATCTCTGTCCCGATCTCTTGCAATTGATCTATTCCGACCTCTCCTCCGACTACATGGACCGTCGCTCCGGCTTCGGATCGGTATGCAAGAACTGGCGCAGGTTCCACTCTGCCGCAGCCGCCGCCTCCGCAGCCAAACGATGCCCTCAGACGAGCCTCGGCAACTATACATTCAGAATTGGAAGTCGCCTCGATCAGCAAAATTTAGAACTCGAATCTGCAATCCCAGTGAAGACCTGCGGTAAATTGTACGGTTCGTATATCGTGCACATCGAGCGGGACAGATGATGGTGGCTGTTGAGAAACCATGCCGGTAAAATCTTTAGCTGCTTCAATCCCCTGCTTTGCTGGCCAGAGAGCTTCATCCCTCTGCCTGAACTGACCATCAATCCTAATTACCGGCCAGATGGTGAATATACTCACCTTAGAATAACAGCCGACTTTACTGATCCTCCGGACTGGACGCTATATGTCGTGCAAAACCGACGTAGTTTCAGCATCATCCGCCGCGGCCAGTGGTGGTGGAGGAGCTACAAATACTCCAGCAGAATTAGAGGGGGAATAACAATGATTAAAATACCGTACCGTACCTCCCGGTTGAACCTTGAACCACTTTAAAAAATGGTACGGTAGGCTGCAAGATAAGGATTTATCCTGACCGGCCGGTAAACCCGGTATTATCATAAATAGCGGTTCGACCTCCCGGTCACAATCATACCGCCCGGTTTGATTGATATTGTCGCAATATTAATGAATGGAATGATTTTTGAGGTTTCGGTGTAAATGACAAGGTAGCGATAGAGTTTAGTGACTTTATTATAGTTTATAGTTTATTCATTGGTTACGTCTAAATGACAATGGCCGATTGCATATTTCAATTAGACTATTAGAATTAGACTTACAAAATCTGAAATAAGTAAAAATGTCGCCGAGTCTTCTAAGTTCATATTCAAAATCGATTTTGACGAATTTCAATTTCAAACTTCCAACCTTCCAATCCAATTGAAGTTCCGTCCATCGAAGCTACATCCATCAATGACTCTCAGTTGACAAAGGTTCATTCCTTCCAATGAACTCTTTCTGATATTTTTGTTTTTGGAAGCTCCAAATCGAAGTTTGTCGAAGATCCATGATGATATTACCATGTGTCAGTGTAGAACTTTTTAGTAGTTCTTAGATTTTGTGGACTATAAACGTTGTTGTTTGTCGTATTGTACTGAACTTTGAATTTCCATGTGAATGTTTTATGTGTAATTGTGAAATTTGAGTCTAATGCTTAAGAGTCATGGTTAGACATATGATTACTACTAAATTTGTTTTGTTTTGTCAACTTTGTACTACCGGTATTTTCCGGTAATTAGTGAATATTTATCCGGTCCGGTATTTTAATACTAAATTTTATATTTATTTTTAAATTAATATTATAAACGATTTAGCCGGTATGAAACCGCGGTTGAACCATCAAACCTCATACCATTGGCCTATCCGGTATGGTGTCCGGTACGGTTTTTAAATCCTTGGGGAATAATGATTCGTAACAAAAATATTTGGGGTAAAGTATTCAACACCGGAGAAGCCATTGTCGGAGACACCAACGACGGCGGGTGGTTTCCGGTGCCAAGAATGTTGAAGCCGACTACTCCGTTGGAACCCGAGAAGTTGAGATTAGCTGGGCAGGTGGTGGTGAGATTAGTGCGTGAGGGGAGGAAGAAGAAGTACAGATTCAAAAGATTTCCAATCTCTGAGAATCAAGAGTTGTAGAGATTGCGGGGAAGGAGGAACCTAATGCGATAAAGAGGGACTATTGGGAAGTAGTAAGAGCAGCCGCCATTAACGGAACTACCAGTCTTATTGGTTGTTGCTCTACCGCCGGATTACTTTTCCTCTCTTTTTCCATTCTTGCTCTTCTCTATCGCTATTCAATATAACAATCTCTTTTCCTCTTTCTACCTTTATGTGCGGATATGTCTAGATTTAATACTTAATATTAAGAAGATGATAGTTAAAATAGAAGGACCCAAATAATAAAGTGATCAAAGTAGAAAAAGGTAAAAAAAGAACAATTTATAGTATATGTGCTATTTGTTAAACTAGCAAAATAGAGGAGAGCAAAATGCTATTTTTCCTTTAGTAAACCAACCCAAACTTCGAATCCTGGTCCGACATAATTTTACTTTCATCTGTGTTTTTTTTTTTTTTTTCCGTTGCTTTATCGGGCCTTCTCACTTTCTCATACCTACCTCACATCCCTTCTCTATAACGCCGCCAGAGCCCTTCTCTACTGCACTGCCATACCCGCCACCAATCCCTTGTTCATCAATTGAAAATTAAAACACCTCCCTCTTTGTTTTCCTCCTCTTAGTTAGTTATTAGTTAGGTTCTATCTAGATTTCCAGCTTTCTCAACCGACCAAGCGAGTCAGGAATCAGATCTTCGATGTTACAATCTGTCATCGAGAAGTAATAGAGATTCGTCAAATTACTAAGCTCGTTCAGCAACGAACCAACAAGGTAAGGAGCTGCTTCAGCGATGTGATGTTCCACAGCCTCACCCGTGTCTTTGTCATCGTCTGAGGATTCTCACCTACAACCAAACACAATCCAGCCCAATTTTGAATTTCGAATTTAACAACAGATTAAGAAAGAGAGAGAGACAGAAATTGCTGAGGAAATTATTAAGGTGACATATCCACGTCAGCGTTTTAATTCAAATAGGACACTTGATATGACAATTTAACGAAAAAATTAGATGAAATCACCATTTCGGATGGACGTATTAGATTTTCATACGAAAGACACTCGCAAGTTATTTTTTTAACGATTGGTATTGATTTGTTAATACCCAAATGTAAGGTACTAAATGGGTTTATTAGTTGATTTCTTCGAGTACTTATTCAAAACTAGAATCTGCCCGTGTTATACAAGTCTAGAACTTGGGAGTTGAAAAGCTTGAAGCTTTTCCCGCCGCCGCCGGTTGCATCAAACCAAGGAAGCAAGAGTTCAAGACAAAGCTGGATATGGAGGCTGGGGCTCGGAGTGATGAGCAAATCATGGACGTACGCTCGGTGGTTGAAGCTGTGGCCTCCGGTGAAGAATACCACCTCGACGCCCCTCTTTATGAAGTCGAGAGCCTCTGTATGAATTGCCACGAAAATGTTAGTTTACTTAATCTTAAACCCTTCTATTCTTTGGTGTGGATTGATTAATGCTTGTTGAAATTCAGTATTCAGCTATTCAGGGCATTTGTATATATCCAATTCGATGAATTGATTCTGTGTTTCTTTGCTATAACCTTCCTTTGCACTGTCTGGATTGTTGACAGGGAATGACAAGGTTGTTATTGACTTCGATTCCTCACTTCAGAAAGGTATTGCTGCCCATACTAGCTCCAACTTCCCTCCTTGGTCATTTTGATTGTTTTGCTGGGGAAAACGAATTTACCTTTGAGATAGATAGTCTAAATAGAAGTCTCAGTTTTCATTGCCCTTTCTTACCTGTCAATAAGCATTATACATAAAGGAAACAAATAGATTGACATATTCTGTGGCTGCAGATTCTGCTATCTGCCTTCGAATGCCCGCATTGCAATGAGAGGTGAAAATGCATTTCTTGGTTTAATATACTAGTAATCAGTACAAACCTCTTTGTAATGTTATTTCCTTTTTTCTTCTGGTCAGGAATAATGAAGTCCAGTTCGCTGGTGAAATCCAGCCGTGGGGTTGTTGTTACTCCTTGAATGTCAAACCAGGCAATCAGAAGGTGAACTGTTATAAAATGAAATGGGCTTATGCAATTGGAAAATAATTTCATGTCATCTAATGGTTCTAGCTGTTTCGTTACATGGAATTTGCTGGGCTTGCAAGATATATATCGGCATTCAAACAAGAAAAGGAAATTGTTGAAACGTCAGAATGGAAAGATTGGTGTCATTCTTAGCTTATCATGTCAATTAGATGGAAAAACTTCACAAAAATTACATGTACCTAACTTTTATCATGTTATCTGCTAAGTAACTGCATCTCTTATGCATGTGGTTATCTTCATCAGGGTTTAATTTGGGATATGTTTTTCACTTGTGCTCATTATCCGCAATACACTGTATCTTGTGGCTTTAACATATTGACCCCCTGAAGTGATGCACATTTGTTATTGCAGGCACTAGATCGACAAGTTGTAAAATCTGAGTCAGCAACAATAAAGGTAAAGATTTCATGTATTCTTGTCATGAAGTTTCCTTGGTTGCAGCTGACCCTGGCGCCTTAATTATCTGGTTATACTTGTCCTTTTCAGTAAGTCTGTAGATCATGATTATCATCGTGGTCTTTTGGAGCCTAATTAGACAACCTCTTCCTCTTCTGGTTTCTGCTGATACAAGTCGATTTACCCCCTTCCATAATCTATTGCTCTTTATAGAAGTTGGAAAATAGTTCTTTAACAATTGGAAGTGAAACCGAAGACCTTGTGGTTAACTAAAGACACTTTTCATGTGGAAGTATGCAAGATCAAAGAATGAAACATCTTCCCTAGGCTATTTCGTTTTCTGAATACATTACTCAATCCTGCTTATGTTGGTTCATGAAGTTGTTTCAGAAAGATTATTGCCTCGCTTATTAGCCCATATAATGATTGACTTGAAGTGATCTGTTTGCTCATTCTTTTGTGCAGATTCCTGAACTGGAATTTGAGATTCCTCCTGAGGCACAACGTGGTAGTCTATCAACAGTATGTTCACCAAAATTTTCCTTTTCTGATCATAACCATATTTTGAACCCTTTCTGGTATCCAAATAGTTTATTGTTAATCCATTCTACAGGCTCAGAAATCATGTCTGGTGGATAAAAATGGAATAAGCATTTGCATCTGGTATTGCTTAGAGATGATTTTCCAGGATTCAGAAACTTGAATCACTAGAATAATTAAATTTGAATCAACTCCTGGTGTTTTGTGAAGAAAAGGTCACTGCAATGAACATTATTCCGTTGCCTTCCAAAGTTCCAGTGCCATTCTGATGAATGCCCTGGCTTAAAGTTATTATTGACCTCATTATACTCTGTGTTTATATAAATTTTATGTATCTGAGTTGAAATAATTTCAAGGCAGATGAAAGGAAAGACTACCTTGTTGTAAATTAACTCACAAGACTATCTGATGATAGCTTGTGCAGGCAAGTAAACATGATTCACTGACGTTTTTAGTGTTTGGATTGGATGTTCTTTTATTCACAATGTTGTTCCTTGGCCACACTGGACAACAGTTACCTAGAGTACATGTTTCATGTGCTAAAAGATAATCTCACTGACAGATGAAGCTTATTATACGTCCCAATGGTGTGCCATTACTTATTTAAAATGGCTCGTTTAATCGGAGAAACATGATCGTTGCAGCTGTGGTGTGAATGCAGTATTGATTATTGCTTATGTTGTTGGTCCCTTTCCTGCTTTCTTGTTTGATGCCTTCGATAATTTCAGGTTGAAGGAATTTTGGTACGTGCTGCTGATGGCTTGGAAGCGCTTCAAGAAGAACGCAGGGTGAGTGACTAATTTTCATATGGAAGTTTGTTGATGCTTTATCGTTATTTTCTCCGCAAAGTAATGTTTGTTGGGATTTTGTAGAAAGTGAATCCTCAAACTGCTGAAGCACTGGATCAATTCTTGATTAAGTTAAGGGCGTGTGCAACTGGAGATACATCGTTCACTTTCATCTTGGAGGATCCCACTGGAAACAGCTTTATTGAGAACCCGTAAGGCACTATCTTAAACTCTGAGGTATCTCCCTCTTTAAGCACCGCCCATCTCAACCCACCAAGTTTCCACCCACAAAGGAAAAACAAAAAGGTGGGAGGGGGGAGAGAGAGAGCCCACAGGAACAGAAAATACAAAACAAACACAGCTGCACGACTCTTTTGGGCTTGATATGTTGTCAGATTGAAGGGAACTGTATTTTCTTCAAGCTCCAGTCTTAAGATGACTTTCTGTTCTTGTCCTCTGAGAACCTTGTGTGAACAGGTTTGCTCCATCACCGGATCCAGCATTGAATATCAAGTTCTATGATCGAACTCCAGAGCAGCAAGCATCTTGGGGTATCTTGCTAATCCAACGCAGCCTGTAGCGGAGTTAACATCTGGAGAGGCAGCAGAGACTGATGTCAATCCACAAACAGTAGAACCTCATGGATCAGTTGGAGCTGTAGCTGGTCATCGAGCCACTTGTGATTCTTGTGGTTATCGCAATTCTGAGGTCTGATTTTGCTTCTAGTCATGTTCTTCCTTTTTTGTAACAATTGACGATTGAGTAGATATTAATAGATATTCCTTTCTCGCAGTTGAAGCCTGGTGGGGCAATACCTAAGAAGGGGAAGAAATTAACACTCTGTGTGAAGAATGTTAAAGACCTCAGCCGTGATGTTATCAAGGTTCGCTTCGAACTTTTCCTGGCTTTGATTATTTCATACAAGTCATAGGTGATGATGAAACTTTAGAGTTAAACACTGTTTAAAGAGAAGAGGGAAAAGAAAGAATAGAGCTCGTGTCTATTAAAACTCTTGTTTTTTATTAAATGATTCAACTAATTTTATATCACAATACACTTCAATTGCACTTATTTTGACCTGTTTAATATCCCATTGGAGTTCCTTTCCTGTTGGTATTTTTGGTTCAGTGAATGATAATTGTTTCTCTTCCCTTTGAGGATGCTCTCAGGGCACTTTTTTGCATATCATTTCTTAACATTCACTTTCTGTTTACCAGTCTGATACAGCAGGTGTGAAAATTCCCGAGATCGATTTGGAATTGGGCAGTGGCACTCTGGGAGGAATGGTGACAACAGTGGAGGGGTTGATTACAAAGATCAGTGATAGTAAGAACTGTGATTTCATGTTATCTCATAATTGCCTCAGCTTCTCACATCAATTAGTCTGTTAGGCTCTGCCTGAACAAGATGATTTTTGAAGAGCTTGTACTGGACAACATTATAAAACTAAGTCATATTTGGTGTTGTGGGATGAATGGATCTAATATAAACTAATCCGAACCTTCCATTGATTTAGCTTATGTTGTTTCTAGCTTTACTGATGTATGGTTTTGCTTCAGGCCTTGAGAGAGTGCACGGATTTACATTTGGTGACAGCGTTGATGAGAATAGGAAAACGAAATGGCAAGACTTCAGATCAAGACTGATCAAGGTATGATACAGTACCACATTCTCTACTTTACTGGTCTCCCCTAATGTCTTTGTAGGATGCCGTGGTTGTGACTTGTCTTATGTTTCTTTGGTCAGCTTTTAGAGCTTGAGCAGCCCTGGACATTAATTCTAGATGATGCATTGGGAAATTCTTTCATTGCTCCATCAACAGATGATTTGAAAGACGACCACCAGCTAACACGTGAGTCGTCACTGGCTCTATCCAAATCTTGATTGGTTTAAACATGGCTGAAAGCATTTGAATCTGCTGCACGATATACATTGGAACAGTTTTAGGCTAGTGCTGTGCTAAGCTGAGAAACAATGCTTTAATGAACTGGTGTTTCTTTTAAATCGCATCTGCAGCGACTTTGTTGCAGCTTTTCATATGGGTTTTTTCACTAACAATGTGGTGGTGTTTTTGTTGCAGATGAGGAATACGAGAGGAGCTTTGAGCAGAACGAAGAGTTGGGACTAAACGACCTGGACACATCGTCGGCTGATGCTGCATACACAGACGTTAAAGATAAAGTGGGGGAATGAATGATGAATTAGAAAGTAAAACAGTAGCAGGCATCCTTTTTGTATTTGAGTTGTGTTTAGTTTAGTGTTTTGATGATTAGTGTAGACTGGAATTTTGAAGGTGGTTGCTATTGTTATTATATACATTTTATGATAATGATTATTTCTCATTTATGGTGATTTGTAGTTGATCTAGAAATACAATTTACTAGAGTCGAAGAAGAATTAAAAATTCTCTCGTTATGAGAGCCGTATCCCTTGCATAAGGGTTTGTCGCCGCCGCTTCTAGGGTTTTGTAACCTCGCCGTCTGTACCCCGCCACCAAACTTCTCGCCTCGTTGGTCTCACTGAACATGGACAAAGAAGTTGCACAACTATCGATTGATGAAGACGATGATGAAATCGTCTTTGCAAGTGACGTCGTCCGCTTGGTCACGTCGGACTACACCCTTTGTGTAGTCGTCTACCTGCTCGCTGCACGAAGCTTCAACTTTCCAGCCTTCCAGAACCGCATGGCGTACCTATGGCGCCCAGGACGTGGAGTTTCAATCGACGTGATCGGCGAGAATCGCATCCTGTTTCGCTTCAACCATGAGCTGGATCTACGTCGTATGATGGAAGCTAGTCCTTGGTCTTTCGACGCCAGCCTCTTGATTACTCGCGAGCTGCAACCAGGGGACGACCCGCTGACTGTGGACCTGTTCCACGCTGCTTTCTGGATTCAAATATACAACTTACCACCAGGTTTCTATTCCGAGACAGTAGGCCAAGCTCTTGGCAACTTTGTTGGCAAGTTCCTGGAATATGACGAAGACAACTTGATTCCGTTTAAGCTGGATTTCATGCGCGCCCGAGTAAGCCTGGATGTGAGGAAGCCCCTTAAACGTGAAAAGAAGATACGAGCCGAAGGAGAGAGCGTGAAGTGCATCTTCAAGTATGAAAAGCTTCCGAACTTCTGCTACATATGTGGGAAGCTAGGGCATATCGACAGGTATTGCGAGGTGATGTTTCAAGTTCCGGAGGACCGTATAGTGCGAATGTGGGGTGAAGATCTCCGAGCTCCACCAAAGAAAACTCGAAATATCCAAACAAATCATTATCTCATTCGCAGCGACGTAGTGAAGGGAGCTGAAGGTCGTGTTTTGTTTGGTGACCAGCGCAGCAACGCAAGCAGCTGGAGAGCACCTGGTAAGGAAGAGCCACAACGAAAAATGACTCTGAGAGGCATGGAGGGACTGCTAGGCAACCTAGGCGTAAGTATACTTACCGAAGGCATGCAAGTAACCTTCGGAGCTGCGGCTGTCAGCAGTGAACTCGAGGTCATCCAGGTACCGGAAGACAAAAAACGGAGACGTGACCGGGAAGCAGATGATGCAATGGAAGAAGACGGGAGCCACACCTCCAAAGCGACCAAATCACCTAAGAAGGGCAGCCACGTCCCAAAAAACATGGCTCAGGCAGGCTTGGCAGGGACCAAGACCTGCCCACAGTCATGATCATATTGAGCTGGAACTGTCGAGGATTGGGCCAACCTCGAGCAGTTCAGGCACTAAATGAGCTCGTTACTGCTCATAGGCCGGACATCGTTTTCCTAGCAGAGACTCTGGTAGGGAAACAAAGAATGGAGGGTATTAAGTCTGTTTTAAATTTTGAAGGCTGCTTTGTTGTTGAGAATAATGGCCATAGTGGTGGCTTATCTTTTTTATGGCGAAATAAAGAAATGCTGAATGTTATTAGCTATGGTACGAATTTCATTGATGCCACGGTTATAGATGAAAGGGCTCGATCGTTCAAACTGAGAGGGTTCTACGGGATGCCGTAAAGGAATCGCCGACGGGATTCATGGGATCTGTTTAGAAGCCGCAAGTGTACAGTGGGAGAACCGTGGTGTGTGATTGGCGACATGAACGACTTGTTGTCTCAGAACGACAAAAAAGGGCTGCATGAACATCCCCCAAGTCTTATACGGGGTTTTAGAGAGGCAATTGATGATTGTAATCTGATGGACATTCCTCTTGAAGGGTATCCCTTCACGTGGAGCCGATCTAAAGGGACGCCCATAGCGGTTGAAGAACGTTTAGATCGTTGTTTGGTGAAGGAGGAATGGGTAGCACACTACCCAGAGGTCGAGTTAACTAACCTTATAGTCCCCACCTCCGATCACTCACCCATCTTGGCTACCACCGATCCAACTATGCTGCAGGAACCGCATCGCCGCTTCCGCTTTGAAAATCAGTGGTGGCTGATACCGGGCACGAAAGAGGTTATTAAAGGGAGCTGGGAGCACAGTACTGGCTGGGATATTGAAAGACGATTGGATGTGTGCAAGGACGCCCTAACAAGTTGGAGTAAACGCTCATCAGTTTCCTTCCGCTCGGATATCCGTAAAGTGAATAAACAAATGATTGAAGCCAGGGAGGAAGGTACGGATGCAGCTCACCAACGTTATGAGCAACTCCGAGATGATTTGTTACGATTACTGGCACGCCAAGAAGTGTTTTGGAAACAACGAGCTAAACACTATTGGATGAAGGACGGTGAAAGAAACACGAAATATTTTCATCGGGTGGCTAGTGGGCGTAAGAAGCGGAAAATGATTGGTAGAATTCAGGATGACAAAGGAGTTTGGCACGAGGACATGGAGGGTATATCTAAGGTGGCAGCCGACTACTTCAAGCTCCTTTTTACCTCGCAAACCACCCAAGTCGAAGCAGTGACGAGTTTGGTAGGTAATCGGCTGTCCGAAGACGGCAAACTGTCATTAACCGCAGATTTCACTTCAGAGGAGTTCCGGACGGCTTTGTTCGATATGCACCCGGATAAAGCACCGGGACCCGACAGATTCAATCCAGGCTTCTATCAGAAAATGTGGGATGTTATTGGGGACGAAGTGATCACTGCCTGTAGACGATTGTTAGCAGATAGCTCTCTACCGATAGGCGTTCAGCAAACGACTATAGTGCTGTTCCCCAGGGTCTCCAACCCCAAAAATATGAAGGAGCTCCGGCCAATCTCCCTTTGTAACGTCCTCTACAGGCTGGTGTCGAAAGTCTTAGCCAACAGGTTAAGGAAAATTATGCCTGACATCATCGGTGAAGAGCAATCAGCCTTCATCAAAGGAAGGAACCTCATCGACAATGTCCTCGTGGCTTTCGAATCCCTGCACGCCATGAAGCTTAAGCAAAAGACAAAGGAAGAGTTTGCGGCCCTAAAGTTGGACATATCTAAAGCCTTTGATCGGGTCGAGTGGAAGTACATGAAAGCAATGCTTGAAACCCTAGGTTTCCCGGACAAGTGGGTTCAATGGATGATGATGTGCATTGAGTCGGTAGAGTACCGTGTTTCCATTAATAACACGTTGGGATCAGCTTTTCGACCGGGTCGAGGGCTTCGACAAGGCTGCCCGTTGTCGCCGTTCCTCTTCCTCATCTGTGTCGAAGGCCTCTCTCTGCTGCTTAAAAACGAGGTACGACGTGGCCGCTTGAAAGGAGTCCGCGTGTGCCGTCAAGCCCCCAGGATATCTCATCTGCTCTTTTCCGACGACAGTTTCCTCTTTTTCAAGGTCGGTATCTGTGAAGCTCGTACTATCCGTCGGGTGTTAGACACATACGCCTTGGCATCCGACCAACTCGTCAACTACGGAAAATTAGGTATCCACTTCATGAGACACAAACTTTTTGCTTCGAGATGGAGTGTCGGCCATCCTTGGAGTCACACGAGGTCTAGCAAATGGAAAGTATATCGGCCTCCCGTCGATGGTGGGAAGGAAGAAGAAAGAGTCCCTCAACTACCTCAAAGAAAAGCTGTGGGAAAAGATTCAAAACTGGCGGCAGCGGTTCACTACAAACGGCGGCAGAGAGGTACTCATTAAAACAGTTGCTCAGTCAATACCCGTCTTCTGCATGAATGCCTTTCTCATACATACAACACAAGCTCAAGAACTAGAGAGGATGCTTAATAGTTTCTGGTGGGGGTACTAAGACAAGCGGCAATGGCGGTATCGCATGGATGAGATGGGAACGTTTGTGTGTTCGTAAGGAGTTCGGAGGTTTGGGATTCCGAAACCTGACCGGTTTCAACCTCGCTATGTTGGGTAAACAAGGGTGGAAGTTTCTGATTGAACCCAATGCTTTGGTGACTCGGGTGTTCAAAGCTAAACATTTTCCGCAAGGGGACTTCTTGTCAGCTTCGGTCGGATATCGGCCAAACTATGTCTGGCAAATATACATGCAGCCCAAAATATTGTTAGAGGTGGTTTTCGGTGGTTGGTGGAGGACGGCTCAAAAATAAATGTTTGGTCTTAACCTTGGCTGAGAGATGAGAACAACTCATACGTGGAATCTACTCGTAGTCTGCAACTAAATGAATTGACGGTTAACGATCTTATCACTCCAAACCCTAGGGTTTGGAACGATGACCTCCTCTCACGTGTTTTATGTGCTAGGGACATCCAGGTTATCAAGCGCATGAAGCCGCCCAGTGGTGAAGGCACTAATCTGCATATCTGACATTTTGAGAAACATGGCCGGTATTCGGTACGATCTTGCTACAGGCTCGCAACTGAGCAGATTGGCGCGCTGGCGATGCTGCACGAAGACGGCCCTTGGCTGAAACTCTGGAGCCTGGCCCTACCACCGCATTCAAAGCACCTCCTATGGCGCATGTTGAAACGCGTAATCCCTACGCGTGAAGCCTTAAATGGAGAGGCATTGATGTCCCCAACGAATGCGGCAGCTGCTCCGCTCCAGGTGAATCTATTGAACACCTTCTTTTTAATTGTCCGGTAGCTAGAGCTTGTTGGCAGCATAGTGGCTTGGAACATGGCATTGCTTTGCTTCCGGGGTTTGGCGACGATGCTCGGCAATGGCTTAGAGAGCTGATTCTGTCCGGGGCTGAGCAGTTCACTCAAGAAGTGGTTGCATTGATCTGGGCAATTTGGCATGAGCGGAACGAGAGAGTTTGGCAATCCCGATCAACGGCGAGCGAGGTTGTTACAAGGGCGATGCAAGCCTCAAGGACCCAACCTCCACAACCACCACGACTGGAGTGCCCAAAATGGCACGTGCCGCCGGCTGCCTACGTAAAGTGTAATGTTGATATTGCTACTTTCGCCGAAGACTCAAGCAGTGGGATGGGTATCGCGGTTCGGGACCACGCAGGTCAGTTCCTCCATACAGTCATGCAGCGTAGACCCTGGATACGAGACGTTCGAGAGCTTGAGATGGAGTCTTTACTTGAAGCGATGACCTGGATGAAGAGCATGGGGTATCGGAGGGTGCTGTTCGAAACTGACAGTCAGGAAACTTACAAGGCTCTTGCCAAACGAGACGAGGAGAGAACCGAATTTGGTTCATTAGCCAAGACGGGACGGGATCTACTGCAAACTGAACCATATTACAGGGTTATTTGGGTTAGGAGAAATCGAAACCAGGTTGCGCATGAGCTTGCTCGCCAATCTCGGTTTATTGCATCCACCTTTTCAGGTGGACGCCTCCTCCAGGTTGTGGGATTGATGTAAACTCTTTCTGCATTGACTTTGCTCATTAATAAAATATGATTGCCAATTTCGAAAAAAAAAAGATTATTTCTCATTTATACTTATATCGAGGTGAAATTTTTCAACTGACACATCAGCTTTTTAAGGATTTTAGAGCTATTTTCTCATTCTCGGAATGGGAATATTTTGGATAAAAATTGATTATGATAAATAAAAAGAATTAATTCTTTTCTCATGGACAAAGATCGAACTCATCTTTATAATTAAGAGACAAAGTGAACAACTAACAATGCCACACCTAATCATTAAAATAATGTATTCTTTATTCAAAGAAAAGTTATAGTGTTTTTAACGTAACAACAAGAAAGTATAACTATAATCTTTTTGTTTATCATATCCCCAACAATTAATAACAAATTTATAATGTTTTACCAACATATGAATAAAATTATTATATATTAAAAAGTAGAAAAAACGCAACGACACATCTAAGTAAAATAAATAAAAATAATTTTCCACTAAAATATCAACATAAATGGGTCAATGGGTCGATGATAATCTAGTTTTAAGTATGATTATAAGAAGACCTGATGTTATATCCATTTGGTGGATTAAGCAAGATCAAGTTTTTTTTTTATGAAAGTTAATAATGTAGCACAAATTGATAGTATAAAACTCTAACTCGAACAACTCGAACACAAGCAGGAGAACACATGGTACAAAGTACAACCTTCTGCAGTTAAATAACGTGACGTTGAATATGCGATAACATGGCACAAATGAAAGGAAGAGTATAATAGATGGTACAAATTTGAATTTGAGTTAGAAATTTGAAGATTATATCAAGCTTGTGCCAACTAAAAAATGACTCATTAATTATTCTTGACATGCCGAAGCTCGTGTTCATTGATTTAAAAGCTTTAAAGAGTACAATTTTAATCTTGGAGCTAAAAAGGTTCTAGACGAATTAACGTATAATTGGACGACATATAATAAATATATACTCTAATGTCGTTGTTGACATTATAACAACTAACACATCTCTTGCTACTCGAGCAAGGATCAAATACTTAAGTGACGACAACAAGCTTGGTCAACAGTATATATTGAGGGCGATGCTACAGAGGTTTTAGCTTTAGTGGCAAACCATGACCACTTATGGAGAGACGACAGTTCGATAGTTGCAGACATTGGCGCATACAAGGACTCATGACCAGAGTTAATGCTATTGGTGGTCCCCATGGATGCTAATACGACGGCCCACTTTGTACATGGTGCACCATGCACTACGATGCCTCCCAAGCCAGAGCTTGGTAAACCTCTCGGCTTGGTTGTGTACTTAACGATTTCTATAACATTGGCGGCCTCCTTATCTCCTACTGGAGCTATCTTCGATATATATAAAAAGTAATGACTTTCCTCGGAAAAAAAAAAAAAAGTAATGACTGGTTACTAACCGCTAAACATGGGTTGAATTGGTTTGATTAGTATGGTTGGGTCGATTACTGATTTTCCGTACACCCTTACCAAAAATAATGATTACCCAGGAATGAAAATATTGTGAATGCCAATATTGCCAGTTGTGAAATTCACATTTCTGGAATTTCCCCACTTTTCCTTTTTCGTGATTCTATCCTTCTCTTGTGGCAAACAAACCCCTCCCACCCCCAATTCCCGAACCCTAACTCTAGAAATCAGCCGCCGTCCGGGTAAAAATGGCCACCAGAGGGAGCAGATCGGAGAAGGTGAAGATGATCTTCCACCAGTTCGACGGAAACCTAGACGGCGGGCTTAACAGGGACGAAATGGCGGCTCTCGTGGTGGCCGTTAACCCCAGGGTGAAATTCAGCGACGAGCAAATCAATGCAATTCTCGACGAAGTCTTCCGGACCTACGCCGAGTTCATCGACGGCGACAAAGGTTTGACTTACGAAGGTCTATTGCGGACCTATGACGACGGGGCCGGCGATGTCGACCGCGACTTCGAAGCGCTGGAGCTCGACCTTAATTCCGACGATAAAAAGGGGATCTCGAGCGCGGCGGAGGCCTCTTCATCGTCAGTTGTCGACGAGAGATTGGTTGAGGCGCAGAAGAAGCAGCGAACTGCCGCTTGGGCGGTGTCTCCTAACCACGGTATTGTTTTTGACGATACGTGGAAAATTGTGGACGATTTGGAGATTTTGATCAAGAGGTTGAAAGGGAAGCAGGCGAAAGACGGAAAATTCAAAGGGGACAATGTCGATACTTATTCTGACGCAGGTTGGTCACGAGAGTTGGGTCCATCTTCTGAGATCTCTGATAAGAGGATTGTCTGGGTCGAGTCTGGCCATGATTACGCAGCTTTCTTGAAGGAATTGGGGGCTTTGAGGTCTAGGGCTGATGGGGCTAGATCCAGAGAAGAGGCATTTGATGGACATATGGCAATTGGGAGGGTCCTGTATGAGCACCAGTTATTCAAAGAAGCATTGGTGAGTTTTAAGAGAGCTTGTGAGCTGCAGCCTGTGGATGTGAGGCCGCATTTCAGAACTGGGAATTGTCTCTATGTTCTAGGGAGATATAGAGAAGCTAAAGAGGAGTTCTTGTTGGCTCTGGAGGCAGCTGAGGCAGGTGGGAATCAGTGGACTTATTTGCTACCTCAGATCTATGTCAATCTCGGTATTGCTCTGGAAGGTGAAGGTATGGTTCTGAGTGCGTGTGAATATTACAGAGAAGCTGCTATTCTTTGTCCGACCCATTATAGGGCTCTGAAGCTGTTAGGTAGTGCTCTTTTTGGGGTAGGAGAATATAGGGCTGCTGTTAAGGCCTTGGAAGAGGCTATCTATTTGAAACCAGACTATGCTGATGCACATTGCGATTTAGCTTCTGCTTTGCATGCCATGGGGGAGGATGAGAAGGCAATAGAGGTTTTTCAAAAGGCTATCGATCTGAAACCTGGCCATGTGGATGCTCTGTACAATCTGGGTGGGCTTTATATGGACTTGGGTAGATTTCAGAGAGCTTCAGAGATGTATACCAGGGTGTTGGCTGTATGGCCAAACCATTGGCGAGCTCAGCTGAATAAGGCTGTCTCGTTATTGGGCGCTGGGGAAACCGAGGAGGCTAAGGGTGCTCTGAAGGAGGCTCTGAAAATGACGAATAGGGTTGAGTTGCATGACGCAATCTATCACTTGCAGCAGCTGCAGAAGAAGAAAGTGAAGCCCAATGGAAGTGTAAATGGGGAGTCACCCTTTGTCATCGCAGAACTCTCAAAATTCAAAACCATGGGCGAGAAAACTACACAGAGGCAGGACCTTGCCAATGCTTTTAAAATAAGGGCTTTCCAGAGGATCACAAGGTTGGGTCGTTGTGATTTAGAGAATTTGAAGAAGGAAATGAGAGAGAATGATGTACCTGTCTCCTATTCAGGTGGCGGTGTCCCGGAGAAGTCCATACGGAAACCCAACTTGGAAGAGATATTAAGGAGGCTACTTAATTTCCTGAAACCTGAAATTTTCCAGGGAGCTGTGAAAGGAATAAACGAGAAGATTCTTTCTGTTCTCGACGAGTCGGGATCAGGAAGGGTTGATCTAGGCATGTTTTTTGCTGTTCTTGCACCCCTTTGCAGTGGTACTCCTGAGAAGCGAAAACGGATTGCATATGATGCACTCCTGTGGCGGCCTGTGAATGAAGGAGGATCTCAGATTAAGAGGGTTGATGCCGTTGGATACATCAAGCTATTGAGAGCCATATACGTTCCATCTCCAGGAATCAGCGAAATCCTTGAGGTTCATGGAGAAACTGATTCGTCGACAGTATCTTTCAGCGAATTTCTAGTGATGTTTGATGATCGAGATTGGGGATTTGGTATATTGTCGACCCTGTTGAAGCTCGAAGTTGGAGATCGAAACAGGCACGGTTCCCACGTCTGCTCAGTTTGCAGTTATCCCATCATTGGATCTCGGTTCAAGGAGATGAAATCAAACTTCAGTTTATGTAGTCAGTGCTACGGGGAAGGTAAAGTACCGTGTTCATGGTCAAGGCAGGAAGAATACAAGTTCAAAGAGTATGGAAGTGAATCTGAAGCAAGGAAAGATAAATGCCTGTGCTTTACACTTCATCCTCATGAAGAACAGTGAGTCGGCCTTTTTGTTTGATACGATGATTCTGTACAATTAATTCTGTTGTGAAATGTTATATATAGAGAGCTTACCTGTTCAGCGAGTGTTTTCTGTCCCTCTTCTAATTCCACTTTGAGTGTTAGTGTTGTTCTGTGTGAATTTTGTTCATCTGCGATTCTGTGTCTTTCAAGTTCATCAAATGATAAGTTGGCGTTTTGCTGTTTAAGGTTCGAGCACATAGTCGTTGTCATGTTTTAATTTATATTTAATCCTGACGGAGAGCTTCTATTTATATAATGTGTTCTAACTTGTAACATTTCATATTTTAATCATCAATATTTGGAATATAACAATAGCTACACGTAATGGAAGGATGATTAAATTAAATAGTAATTGATCATTATGACAAAAATGGGTTGGTTGTGTTGTGTTCATCATTATATCCCACCCCCAATCATGCTTTTCCTTAACAAACGGTATGTTTAATGAGTGAAAGCATACAACTTAGCCGATTATTTTTAACCCAAAAGCAAATTAACGATCAGAAAAGGGAAGAGCACATGTTCTACCCGAGTAATCACCCGACATTTTGGGTTAAAGTTTCTTTTCCTGTTGACTTCTTTTTGCCTTTATTTTGGGTTAAAAAGAAGTTTTTTTTTACTGTTGTTTATCCAGATTTAGACTTCTTTATGGTGACCCCAGTAGTCCTTTGTATATGATAAACAAATAGCTTCCAGAACAGATCATAATGAAATCGGCAGCTAATTCAATTTCAATTTCTTCGAACCAACTAATAGTAATAAGAAGAAGAAGTTGCGTGTAAGTTCACTGGAAAAAAAAGCAATAAAAGAAGGGTGGAAATGCACGCAAGAACTGTGGGGAGATAGATGAGGAGATGTATATAATAATCTCATTCATTTGATGTGAGAAGAAGTATAAATATGATATTAGGAATAGGACCCGTAATAATATTCACTTGCAACTACCATTCTATTCCTCTTGCAGTATAATTCTACTCTTAAATATTGCAAACAATCATACCATAAAGATGCAGAGAGGCATCCTGGAAAAGCAGCAGCAGCAGCGTTATAAGCATGACAGGATTAAGTGAGAGGCCGGTAGAGCATGTCTCGTTCATGATCAAATTAGTTGTTGTCACACTGGTCTTTGTGTTAACCACTGAATCATCATCTTCATCATCATCTTCATCGTCATCGTCAACAACAACAACAACATCGTTCTCCATTTCAGCTGCTGCTACTGCTGCAAAGATACGAGTACCTGTACCACCATCATTGCTTACTGAAGAACGAGTTGCGTACAGTGTAGAAGAAGAAGAAGATGAATATGGGTCATGGGATCCTGTACCTGAACACAGCGCACGTAGCCACGCCCCTGTTCCCCATGGCCGATTGGAGTATCACCATCAGTGAATGAGCCGTTGGTCTCTCCTATCCTTTTTATTGGGGTGTTTTTTGCAGTTATGATGTCTTAGGTTTGTTTCTCTTATCTACCACTTGATGTGATGTCATTATGCCAAAATCAATTCAAACATGGTAATCATCTAATCGATTGTCAGATCTAATAGCAATGAGTTTTGGATCAGCAACAACAGAAACGATGCAAGAGTTTTCAATTCCACGTACATCATTACAGTTTACAAATTAAGATATGAACAGCTGGAACTCTGTATCAACTACAATACTTTCAACTGTGTATATCTACTATGATCATCATCTTGCTGACTTATATATGGCATAATACTCTTCTGTTTTCAGCGCCAGAAGTTTATTAGAAAGAACAAAAATGAGAAAACCCAGAACAAGATTTTATTCCATAAGGCATCGAGAGTTGGAAGTTGGAAACAAACTCGGAAAATTAAATTTAAAATTTCCGTTGCCGGGACTTGAACCCGGGTCTCTCGGGTGAGAGCCGAGTATCCTGACCAACTAGACTACAACGGATTTATGTTATTTTTCACACATAGGTAATAGACAACATACGTTAAGCTGAATACATTTGAAATTTATGAAAGGCATATGAAATAAAATCAATTATACGTACAAATTTCATGTAAATTTAAATATATATGTTACTTTACAATTAAATAAGAAAAGATGAAAGTTTGAAAGGTCTACAGCACAATTGCATGTTTGAAAATTGAAACTACCAGGCTACTAGCATAGTAAAAATTTTAGTTTAATATGGTTTATTAAGGGATAATAAGTCAGGAGGCCCCTGTATTATTGAAAGATAACAAACAAGCCCTCTTACTATCAATTGCACCAAACAAGCTCCTCTACTTAGAACATATAACAAACAAGCCCTTCCGTTACAAATGTGACAAACAACGTTACTGAATTGTTGACACAGTTGACCCGTAGGTTGTTAGAGTTTACACGTCAGCCGATTGGAATGTCAGCAACCCTAAATGGCGTCATTTTTTACTATTTGTATTATCTGTTGCTAATAACCCTAAGTCAAAACGAAACTGTTTAGGGTTGCTGACATTCCAATCGGCTGACGTGTAAACTCTAACAACCTACGTGTTAGTGAAGTGTCAATTGTGTCAACAATTCAGTAACGCCGTTTGTCACATTTATAACGAAAGGGCTTGTTTGTTATATGTTCTAAGTAGAGGAGCTTGTTTGGTGCAATTAATAATAGAGTAGCATGTTTATTATCTTTCAATCTATTATCCTTTTTATTATGGAAAGGATGTAACTTCTTGTCTATTGCTTTCTAAATTTGTATGGGCGCATCAATTCTCTCACATCTCGATATTTACATATATGATATGCGTCGTCGTCAAAATTTCATTTCATTCTATTTCAGTGGTGGCTTGTCTCGGCGGTCAAGATGACTTACGGTAACGGTAACGGTAACACTTGAAACTTAGGGGTCGTTCACTTGAGAGATTTAGTGGCAGAGATTTCTGAAACCTAAAAAATGAATTAAAATATGCATATTGTCAAAGACCAATATACCCTCATTATTCATCTTCTGCAATTTATTTAGGGGCATTTATGTAAAACAAACCCCCCAAATCTCTCCCAAATTTCTAGTCTTATGAGAGATTTCAGAATCTCTCCCAAATCTCTAGGGGCCCACCTCGAAATCTCAAATCTCTAACTACAATTGCAAAGTAAACGAGTGATTTCGGCCAATCTCTAGGGCAGAGATTTGAGCCCCAAATCACTCACAATCTCCC
Organism: Linum lewisii; assembly: GCA_034768395.1. NCBI lineage: Eukaryota > Viridiplantae > Streptophyta > Magnoliopsida > Malpighiales > Linaceae > Linum > Linum lewisii. Next base: position 45,321,643 of record CM068303.1, on the reverse strand, counting down.
TCCCAAATCACCCAAGTGAACGACCCCTACTCGGAATATATATTTAGATATGGCATCTATTAGCATGATATAAAAGGTTCTCACATCAAATTATGCTAGTCACAATATAACAATTTCACTTCCATAAGTCGTAATAAATTTTTTAATTTTAAAATTTCCTTTAAATTTATAGATTTTGTTTAAGGAGGTATATACATAAATCTCAAGTCTCAACCATAAATGTGCATTCATGTAGGGGTGGACAACGGTGCGAGTTGAACCGAACCACACCGCATTGATGAAAAGTCGCAAGAACCGCACCGCATATATTGCGGTTCAAACCACACCACATTCGTATCCAATTCGGTTCAAACCGCACCGCATTATTTGCGATTTCGGTGCGGTTTAAACCACAAACCACAAAAATTAAATTAATTCATTAATAATTAGTACAATTGACCCATCATGCAATTGACTTTTAGGTCATCGTCGGTATGAATCGGCCTAACTAGCTAGCTACTGCCTGCCTTGGTATCTCAATATATAAATGTTGATCATAATAACTTAGGGGTCGTTTTCTGCGCAGTAATTGGGCCATTCCTGCTTGGCCCAATTCCTTTGTTTTCCGAGCAAAACAGGGTACACAAAATCAGCGGATTTCAAATCTTGGCAGGATTTCAAATGAGCTCCGACTGGGTTTTCAAAACCCTTTGAAAAGGGAAGGAAATGACAGGTTTTCTATTTTTTTTCTTGATTTTTTCAATAGTACCCCTTATGTTCTATTTTCTAACGTGAGAAAACAATTTTTTGGTTCATCATTTTTCAATGAAAAAACTTCTATAATATTTTAATAGCTGAGATGGATTAACATTGAGCCACCATTGGTCATGAGATGCAGCTCATAGGATTTTTTGTGAAGCTAATGCGCCATACTATTCCACTTTCTTTGAATGTTTGAATAATTTTGATTATTTAAATATTCATGTTTGGTCGATATATATATTTTTATAATAATGGTGAGCTCGAATTTTATGAGTTTTGTGTAAAAAAATCATAAATGAGATGTAGAAAGAAAGTAGGGGTTGTTCGGATTGATAGGAAGGGTAGTTCAGTCAAGTTAGGAGGTCCTTTGTTTGAAATCCATATCGTATTGGTACAGTGGAAAATAAGGAATTAAAATCTGGGGTCTTCCCCAGCAATCGAATCTCTTCAGGATTTTAATTCCACTGCAATTCATTTCAGCGCGGAAAACGACCCTTTAATCTCTAGAAAAAGCAACACATATAAAAAGGATGGAAAAGGTTGTTTAAGGTCTAAAATCCTGCATCTTCAACATCGTCAGAGCTCTCAAGTGCGGCGGCCGGCCGACCACCGCCGAGCCACCTTTGTCGACACCGACTCCTACCAAAAATAATGAATTCGAAGTAGTTTATGTTGGAGAAGCTCAAAAACGCAGATCAGAGTTTTTCACATGGGAGAAGCTCGTCATGATCTATACGTGGGAGTTGCCGAGTTCGAGTCCGTTCAGGTATGTCGACGGTCGGTACCCTAGAGGCTAGAGCGATTGGGAAATCCAGTTATTGGAATTTGGTGCTTGATGACTCGGACACTTGGTTTACCATTTGGTTGGCAAGTTGGGCTTCGCAGACTTGGACTTTAGTTTGCGGTTTAAACCGCAAATCACAATTTTAAACCGAATCAAATCGTAAACTGTAATTGAAAAAAAAACCCACCTCAGCGGTTCGGTGCGATGCGAGTTGAACTTTTTGCGGTTCGGTGTGGTGCAGTTCAACCTTAACCAATGCCCACCCCTACATTCATGTTAAATGTTGAATTACTAGGAGATTTTTAACTTATGTATTAGCGACTCACTCATAACTATTTGACTTGTTACATTGAGGTGCTCAACTCGAATGATTTATTGTCTTCTTCGATATTGAATCCCAATTCACATAATTAAATGTATATGTATATCAACGATGTTATCCATCCACTGTATTTATAAATTCGATTTTAACCATTATTTATCCAACATGCACATGGGATAATAATTGTTTACCCATTGTTTTTTATTTATTTAGATAAATGAATTGTTTACCCATTGTTAGCTAATAGTTTTTGAGAATAGAGTACTTTTGAGCGGGATCTACTATCGTGAGGACTCACTAAGAGTCCTTATATGAGGATACTCTTTACAGCCGTCGGATGATGATCTTCATCTAATTACGGAAACTAAGTATGGACAAAAGGGGAAAATGAGGTAATTATTTTAAAGTGGAACCAAACCGGGAATTAAAAAAAGTCGTACCAATTAAGCAATTTACCCTAATACCCATTTCATATTAATCATTGAATCTCTATTATACAAATTAAGGGTGTAGATTAGTGTTCTTATATAAGGACACTTTGGGAGTCCTCATATTAGTAGTTGCCCTTTTTGAGCCTTCATATAATTTAGTATAAATGGTAAAAATACTTAAATTTGTAAGATGAATACTAGTAAATACTTAATTATACTAGTTATAAGGTCTTCTGAAATTATGTAAGGTGGTAAATTGATGAGATTTCTTATATAAGAAATGATTATAGTACAATTCATCGTTAAATTGTACCATTCATTTATTTTATGAATACGATTTGACAACGAATGGTACCACACACAATAACATTGTGATCATACCACTACAAAATATGTGAAGACTATAATTTTCAATAATCAAAATAATAATACAATCTTTATTAATACATGACGAACATGAATGATAGAATCTCAATGCATATTGTAATTGTACCCTTTGTTGTTAAATTGTATGATTCATAAAAATATATGAATGGTACAATTTCACAATAAATGACATCATCATATAATATATAGAAGTACAATATACGATGAATGATACCATCACATTGGATAATTTTTAATAAAATAAAAGATAAAAGGTGAAAAATACAAAATATATAAATATAATAACCGTAGGAACCTTAAAACGTGGGAGGTGAGGTGGTGGGTGGTTATTTTTCATTATTATATATTTATAAATATACCATTTGGTATATTAAGTACCATTTGATTAAAGATACAAATTCAACGGTCCAAATTCAAGTTCTTAAATAAGAAAGTTATGTAATTTCTCACCTTATAATCTCGAACGTTGACGAATGGAATATGGAGTAATCGTTTTGTTAATCCTTCAATGACCCACACTATACGGCGGGTTTAGCTACGCTAGCTGGTGAGTACTTTTACTTTCTTGTTCTTAGGGTCATCAACTCATAATTTCTGTGACAATACCGTTTTTAAGTTAATTTTTTTCACTACAACGCTAGTAGCTAAAATATTAATTTTAATCTATTTTAAAAGTAATATATATATATATATATATATATAATATATATATATTATGGGTAACACTTCGGTACCCCGTGGTATCAACTTTGGAGTTTTATGGCTTTAGTTTAATGTCCAGGTTTTAAAATATAGTGTTAGGAGTTTCGGCTTTATTTTTTTTTTGTTTATGATCATTTAATTTGGACTTATTGTCAAATGTTAGAGTTTGAAATACGATTTAGAGTTTTGAGTCTATAATGTAGTGTTTGAGGGTTAAGATTTAGCGTTATGGGGTTATCACTATTAAGTAGCGCTTAGGTTTTATTGCAATAGGTTCATGACTCATTATTTGAGTTTTTAAAGTATAGAAATGTGAATTATTATGCTAGCTAGGGTACCGATACCCACGGGTGCCGAAGTGCTCACCATATATACGACTACAGCGCTCCCGGAGCACCAGATGCTCCCCTCTGTTTGAACCATTCAAGGAAATTCTCATTCGTTCATTTTGGAAGATCTAATCTGAGCCATCCATACATAAATTAATTTTATAATTTAAATAAATGATAATTAAAATAACCGAAAGGTCACTCAACATATTTCATATAAATAAATAATCATAACTCTTTATTTATATGTTCAAATTAGTTTAACCACACCAAATTAAATTATGATCATCATAATAACATCAAATACATATTAAATACAATTATTTTGTAACTTATTAAATCACTTCACCCTTTTCAAACATCTATTCAATCCATACCTTTAGTCAATCAAACTTAACCACCCATCTTAATCAGTCATCCCAACTGAGTGTATGATTTTACTCACCCAACTCACCCAAATCCTATCATCTCATGCAACACGATAGAATGGGGGTTTCCAAAACACTAAGAACCCTAGAATTCCATTTGTGCAATCACTCTCAATTCATTATCGTTTCTCCTCCTCATTCTCTTATCATTTCTTCACCTTTCAACTTCATCCTATTTTGTTTCTGGAAACCGCCCTCCGTGTCGATACTTGCAGTCGAGTCATTTCAGTTTGTTATAAAAAGCCAAAGCTTATATTGTTTGTCTGACACCAAATTCCTCTTGCAAAAATCTACCTCAATTCACATAACAGATGGCTTCAACCTGAATTCAGCGACAGCATAACAGATGGTGACGATAACATCCAAGTAGTTAGATTCGAGGAGAGAATACACTTAAAATTCGAGATAATCCACGACCTGTATGAAATTTCCCTCTTCGTTGACATGGCCTAGTACTCTCTTCGCTTTCTCTCACTCGTTGCCCTGCCAGAAAGCATCCCTTGGTTGAACCTTCCTCCCAAACTGCATCTCTCTCGATTTCTTTCGAGAAAACCTTCAACTTGGGAGCTTGAGTCCCGCCTCCCATTCCCCCACCTATTCTCTGCTCGGCCGGCCGGCCCAATGATCGCAGCGTGACAAGTATCGACAGAGAGGGGAGTTTCCACAAACGCCAGCGGCTAAGGTTTAAATGTGATGAAATGGGGGAGAATGAGGAGAAGAAAGGATAATGACCTGAGAGTGATTGCAGAAAATCGAATTTTTGGGTTCTTGAGAGTTTTGAATAGTGTCCTTATCTCGATTCTCGTGTTGCATGAACGATAGGAGTTGGGTGAGTTGGTTCGAGTTTGTTTGCAGATAAAATCAAACACTCGGGTGAGATGGGTGAGTTTGTTTCCGTTAGATTATGGATGGATGTTTGAAATGGGCGAAGTGATTCAATTTAATTAGCCTATACAGTGACAAAATAATTGTACTTAATATGTATTTGATGTTCTTATGATGATGATAATAATTTAATTTGGTAGGAATAAGACTTATACCGAACATAAAAATAAATATTTATGATTATTTATTTATATTAACAAAGTTGAGTGACCTTTTAGTTATTTTGATTATCATTTATTTAAATATTAAAATTAAATTAGTTATGGATGGCTTAGATTAGATCTTCCAAAATGAATGAATGAGATTCTCCTTGAATGGTTCAAACAGAGGGGAGCGTCTGGTGCTCCGGGAGCGCTGTAGTCGCCACCATATATGCCATCCATACATAAATTAATTTTATAATTTAAATAAATAGTAATTAAAATAACTAAAAGATCACTCAACATTTTTCATATGAATAAATAATCATAACTCTTTATTTTATGTTTAAACTAAGTTTATCAAAGCCAAATTTTATTATGATCATCATAATAACATCAAACATATTTTAAATAAAATTATTTTGTAACTTGTTAAATCACTTCATCCCTTTCAAACATCTATCCATCCATACTTTAATGGTCTCTAACTCACCCACCCATCTTACTCACTCATCCCAACTGAGTGTATGATTTTACTCCAACCAACTCACCCAAATCCTATCACCTCATAGAACACGATAGAATGGGGTTTCCAAAACACAAAGAACCCTAGAATTCCATTTTCAGCAATCTCTCTTAGTTCATTATCATTTCTCCTCCTCATTCTCTCATCATTTCTTCACCTCTCAACTTCATCTTATTTCGTTTCTGGAAACCGCCCTCCCTCCCTGCCGATATTTGCAGTCGAGTCGAGAGTACGCCGGTCGGCCGAGCAGAGACGAGGTGAGGAATGGGAGGTGGGTTTCAAGCTCCCAAGTTGGGACTTTTCTCGTAAGAAATCGAGGGAGATGGATCAGTCAAGGGGAGTGAAGGAAAACGATAGATGCATAAACCAGAATTGCAGCGGAAAAAAACGATAACATCTAACAACTTAGATCAGCCCGATTGCATATAAATCAATAACAAAGAGAGTTAACACGACAAACCTCTTGAAGCGTGATATTAGCTTGAAACCTAATACCTTCCGTAGCCTTTAGATCGATCCAGAGAGCTTCAAATGTAGCTCCTCTACTTAGTCCACGCTAGCTGGGATCCGGATCTTCCTCGCCAAAGCTTGCTAGAACTTCTGGTCAAAGAACGGTCTTTAGGGTTATGGCGGCTAGGGTTTTCTCCGGAGAGAGAGAGTATACGACTTAGGATTGACTGCTACCCTAGCAGTCTTATTTATAGGATTAGGGCAGAAACCCTAATCCCTTCCTAACCCTAATGGGCCGCCAGCCCAGTAGTCCCAATCCACCATGGATTGGGCCAATTAATGATCCGGTCCATACTATAGGCGTGTGACTTTGTAGGACCCGGTCCGATTAGCCGTGGCCCAAACCACTAATTAATATTGGTCTCTAGCAAGACATATTAATCCCTAACCGGCCCGAATTAATTCTATTAATCAGGTCCAACACTTAACTAGTTCCTATGCGGATTTGGACCGATGGACATAAATCCTTCAGTCTCCCACTTGGCCGAGGGACAAGTCCGCACGTTAAGATTTCCTGTGTCTCCTGGTCGACCATTTTGAGAACGTGATAACATGGAGCGGTTACTCACTTATAGCTCAAAATCTTTCTTCTTGTCACTGAGATTCTTGAACTGTTTTAAATAAACAAATGATTGTAACAACAATCCATTTGAGCATGGCCATGCATTTCCACAGTTCTCACTCTACAAGGGGCCCGGGTCACCGTATCCTACTTTGCAGCAAGAGAGACATCTCCAGTCTTGTATCGATCATGCTCCCACTCAAATCATGACTACCCCGAAAATAATGCCTTTATAACTCCCTTATTCAGGTGAGCGTTTGACAGAATCAAAGGTGAGTCACTCATTGAATGAGGTCATACCATACTCATGTCGGAGGAATCCACTAGAAGTGTATAACTTTAGAAAGTTTTGGGTTACTTTCCAAAGCAGGTCATGTCCAGTATGCAACACTTATACATACCCATGTATATGGCAGGACAACACTTTGTCTCTATAGTCCGTGAAACTCGCGACTATCACAACCATCATACAAACTAGTCCTTTATGGGAGTTCGTTTATGTTCAGTTTAACAACTCCAGACTAGGGACAAAACATAGCTTGAGAGGTTCAGTTCACTTATGGGGTTTCATGCATCAGCGACTTGTGGTGATGATCCCATTGAACGCTACTCAACTATTGAACATTTCATTCGATCCTAAGCCAAAATCAAATGAGAAGGAAAACTATTTCCTTTTGTTGAAACAATAACTCCAATGTCATACATCTCATGTAATAAACTCTATTACATAATGTATACATCAAATCTAAGCAAGGTCTTCCAAGACAATCTCCAACAACTTGTCCGAGTCCTTTTGCCAAGTTGTGCTACTTATGCTTAGCACCGCTTAGAGGCTTAGTCAACAGATCGACCAACTTGTCATCTGTTGAAGCTTTGCACAATCTGATCAAGTGTTTCTTCACATAGCCTTGAAGTAGACATTACTTCATATCAATGTGGCTTGACCTAGCCTTTGGGGCTTGGTTCCTTCAAACGAGAAGTGGCTTCATTGTTGTCACAATGAAGACCTACTTCCTTTTGACGTGAAGGAACCACATCAAGCTTTATCAGAAACTTATTGATCCACATAGCTTACATTGTCGCTTCTACTGCAACTATGTACTATGATTTCGTAACAAATTGAGCCACCAAAATCCATTTGGTGCTCTTCCAACATACTACTCCTTCATCTCCATGAAGACGTATCTGGATTATGACTACGTGCCATCACGATTAGTCAAATGGTTGGCATCACAATACCATTCAATAGTCAACTTCCTTTTCACCTCCAATCACTGGAGAATCATCCTAAGTTTTTAGCAAGATACTTAAGGATGCTTTCAACAATCCAGTGAAAAATCACCTGGATTCGATTGGAATCTGTTGCACATGATGCAACATCTCTTCGAGTACATGTCATGACATACATAATGAGTTTATAGCCAAACTATGTGGAACCCTCATCATATCTCATTTTCAGCTTGTGTCTAAAGACACGATTCTTTGCTGAAATGTATGTCGTGGTTCATAAGAAGGTATCTCCTCTTGGATTCCCTCATATTGAACCTATCAAGGACCTTATCAGTATAAGTCTCTTGACATAGACTAAAGAGCTTCCCTGGTCTATCTCTATAGATCTTAAAGCCCAATATGTACTCTACCTCACCCAGGTCTTTCATTGAAAACACATTTTCAAATGACTAGTATGTCATCCACATACAAGACCAAAAGACTACATTGCTCCCACTGAATTTCTTGTAGACACAAGTTTTCTCTATACATAAGATGAAGTCAATTTCCTTGACAGCTTCATCAAGTATGAGGTTTCGACTCCTTGATGCTTACTTAAGTCCATACATGGATCTCTCAAGTTTGCATACCTGATTTTAGTATCTTAAAAACCTATTGGTTGTGTCATGTACACATCCTCTTCCAGAAATCCATTCAGGAAGGCGGTTTTGATATCCAACTGCCATATTCATAATCATGAATGCAGCAATAGATGGGATAATCTGAATGGATTAAATCATAGCCTCTTGCCAAGATTAGGAGTCTGAACTCGTCATTGCTCGATTGTAGGTTCTTGGTTCTTGACTTTCAAGAAGCAATATGTCTAGAGTTCCATTCATAATGAAGATTACAAATCTTCTTAGATTGAATTCTAGTCCATTTAGACTAACGAATTTGGAGTGAACAACAACAACTTGAGTATATCGCCCATCCTTTGGCGTTTCCTCTATATCTTCACTGTTTTGAACAATTTCTTATTCAATCGAGTTCTCAAATGTAATTGGATCAGTATCCATTTGTTGCTCATCATCTTGAGTCTCTTCAAGATGAATATTTCTCCCACTTGTTTTCTTGAAAATGAACTCATTTTCCAAGAAGACACCATCACGAGCAACAAACACTTTGTTCTCTTCAGGATTGTAGAAGTAATATCCCTTCGTCTCTTTAGGATAACCTACAAATAGGCACTTTGTCTGATTTTGGTGCTAGTTTATCGAAAAGCATACGCTTAACATAAAGTTTACGACCCCAAACTTTTAGAAAAGATATCACTGGTACCATACCAGTCCATATGTGATATGGTTCTTTTCAACAGACTTAGACGGAGTTTTATTCAGTGTAAACGCAGTAGTTTCATGTCCCCAGAAAAAATATTTGGAAGATTAGTGAAGCTCATCATAGACTGAACCATGTCTAACAAGGTTCAACTTCTCCTCTTAAACATGCCATTCAACTAAGGCATTCCAAGAGAATTGAGTTGTGAAATGATTTCATAACTCCTAGGATGATCAGAAAAACTCTTGGCTAAGATATTCACCATCTCGGTCAAACCAAATTGGCTTTTATCTTCCTACCAATTGGTTTTGTACTTCATTTTTGGAATCTTTGAACATTTCATAAGATTCAAACTTCTGATTCATTAAGTAGATGTACCCATACCTACTTAAGTTATCAGTAAGAGTGATGAAGTATCTAAACCCTCCACGAGTTATTGAACTCATAGGTCCAAACACATCAGTATGTGTGAGGGCCAAAAGATCACTTACTCTTTCACTTTGGCAGAAGAATGACGACCTAGTCATCTTTCCCATTAGGTAAGGCTTTGCATGTATCAAAACTCTCATATGAAAATGAGATTGAAACACCAACTGTCTAAAGTTGTTTCATGCGTAGCAAACTAATGTGTCTAAATGCCAAAAGTTGTGTGGGTTATGAGTTTGTCTATTGCTTCTTGGTGTTTTTAGAACTAAAACTCCCACTTGAATGCATGCCATCCTAGCATCATTGTCAATGCGGAGTTTTATTCTACCACTAACTTCTTCCAAGTTATAAATATGATTCTGTCTGAAATCCATTTTCATTTACGATCTCTTGCTCGTATAGTGCTCTGTGGGTATGACACCTCTCATTCCTTTGTTTAATACTTTAAACGCGGCTACCCTTAACACCATATCCGAAGTGGTTCACAAGAATGTGTATAAACCAGCCAACTACGGACGAGAGGCAACCATTGCTTCTAGTTCTCCTCCCACTTTATTCATGCAGTCATTGTATGAATTTTGGGAGAGATTTGGTCGTTTGGGGTACCAAGGATAGAGTATGCATTCATAAAGTTTACTCCAAGTGGTTCTATGAATGACAACTCGTGGCACATGACAATCAACTATTGTCTTTTAAAATTCACTTATAGTCTTCTCTTCCTCATATGAGGTGACTATTTGAATTTTGAAGTATGGATTTCAAGGACATTTCCTTAAGAACACTACTTTGTTCTATGTGTGGTGAGGGCTTCAAAAGCCTTTAGCATTCATAATGCTTTGAATTTCTCCTTCATAAGGATAAATTCATTTGGTGATAGGATAAACGAGTTGACTAACCATAATTCTACGAAAATAAAGTGCAATAACTATTATTGTTTCAAATATACATAACTCAACAATTTTCTCTAAAATTAAGAGCATATGTGTACTTCATTCACACAAAAGTGTGTCCCCTTGAATGAAATACTTCCCAAGATCCTAAATTCATCAAAAAGTTAGCCGTACTTTGGCACTGCCACTAAATTTTTGTAATTTAGGTAGGCCAACCCATTGGTCAATCACAAACCTTTTGTGACTCTTGGTTGATTATGTGACAATCACAAAATCGGCTATGCTTCGAACCAAAACTTTGTCTTTTGTATTCGTTGAGTACGACCAAAAACGAACTTATGGACCCCTAAGATCCACCCTTGCTATCCAGTGCAATAATAGGTCCATAGTCTACTTTGGCAGAAAAGGGCCTAGTTCTTGTAAAGGCATCACAGGTCTCGTTATGGTAAAGCATTGCCTCAATTTTACTTTGGGGACATTTTAGGTGATGTGTTTTTATCTACGTTTGCTAGTGAACTAATCGCGCAAGAGATATACACAACAACCTAAAATATGGTTCTAAGCATTCAGACAATTAACGCTTGTAGGTGATCGGATCTTGGCCCCTTTAATCTTGGAAAAGCGCTTCATGTTCATCATCGAAGGATCTCCTATCCTTGAGTCTTTGACTAGCGTCCATCCCTCCTTTGTTGTAATTACATATTTTTGTAAACTAAATACAAGATTCCTAATCTATCTTATTAATTTACAAATAATAAAATTTACAATAAAATAAACGGTACGCAGACCGTATTTCCCAAAATAAAATAAATAAACTTTAAATTGGGCGGGGCCTTTTATTCGATCACCAAGAACCTGCACGCTTTGCCACAAAACGCACAATATATACAATAACACAAGTATATAACATTCATTCATTCACTACCGCATGAGTGAATGATCTTAAATCTAGCATGCTTGATAGATTTAACCCTAATTAACCAATTTTAATTAAGGTGGTAATTAATTATGAATAAAAAAATTTTATTCTAATTAAACCCTAATAATAAACTCCTTTATTATAATTGTTTCAACAATAAAATTCATTCAATTATAGGGATTATCGTTAATATTTAAAAGTTTCATGGATATAGATTTCAAAACTTGCCCTTAAATTTCATCAATTAAAACTCCCACTCAATTTAATAACTCATTATTAAAATTAGATAAGAAATTAATTATGAATTTAAAACTTTTCAATACTTAATCCAACCTATGATTAAAATCGAAAAACTGCCCATAAATCGAATCGAATTAAATCTGTCCCAAACAGAAAAAAAAATTTATAAAAAACGACTCGAAACTGGTCGGACCGAACTGGGTGAACCAGATGGTTCAACCCGGTCCGGGCCGAACCAAACGGGCCGACCAGGGCTGTCATATGGGCTGGGCTGGAAAAGGAAGGAAAGACGGCGATGATGCCGTTTCGTCCATCCGTTGCACCGTCTGCCGCTTCGTCGCCTGTCGTCGGCGGCGGCGGTCGACGGTCGGCAACGGCGATGGCGGAACAGTAAAAAAAAAACCTTTTTTTTTTAAAATCATTTTAAAATATAAACTCAGAAAAATCCATGAACACTTTCGAAAACACAATTTTCAACAAAATATTAACACGACATAATCCCATCTTTGAATTGAATAATTTTATTAAGAACGCAATTCGTTTTGTTATAAAAAATATGCAAAACGAGGGGCTCTGATACCACTGAAGGAAAACGTTAGATGCGTAAACCAGAATTGCAGCGGAAAAACGATAACATCTAACAACCTAGATCAGCCCGATTGCATATAAATCAATAACAAAGAGAGTTAACACGACAAACCTCTTGAAGCGTGATATTAGCTCGGAACCTAATACCTCCCGTAGCCTTTAGATCGATCCAGAGAGCTTCAAATGTAGCTCCTCTACTTAGTCCACGCTAGCTGGGATCCGGATCTTCCTCGCCAAAGCTTGCTAGAACTTCTGGTCAAAGAACGGTCTTTAGGGTTATGGCGGCTAGGGTTTTCTCCGGAGAGAAAGAGTATACGGCTTAGGATTGACTGCTACCCTAGCAGTCTTATTTATAGGATTAGGGCAGAAACCCTAATCCCTTCCTAACCCTAATGGGCCGCCAGCCCAGTAGTCCCAATCCACCATGGATTGGGCCAATTAATGATCTGGTCCATACTATAGGCGTGTGACCTTGTAGGACCCGGTCCGATTAGTCGTGGCCCAAACCACTAATTAATATTGGTCTCTAGCAAGACATATTAATCCCTAACCGGCCCGAATTAATTCTATTAATCAGGTCCAACACTTAACTAGTTCCTATGCGGATTTGGACCGATGGACATAAATCCTTCAGGGAGATTTCTGATGGGGCAACGAGGGAGACGAATCGAAGAGTATTCGGCAATGACAACGAAGAACGGTTCGCTCGGACTTTAGATGTTTTCAATTTGTAATTTCGAGATTAGTGCGATTGTGGATGTGTGGGATTTAATTCCCGTTTTGTATACCGTTGACTCCTGGACTTGGTTTAGATTTTCTAATTCTGTTTGTGCCTTTGTGGTATAAAGCTGGAATAGGCAGTCGGCATTCCGCACCCTTCGACAATTCGACGATTTCACGGCCGTAGACGACTCCACGGTCGTGGAGACCGGGAGAGGGAAGGTGAGTGGATTAGAAAAATCATACACTCAGTTGGGATGAGTGAGTAAGATAGGTGGGTGAGTTATAGACAATTAAAGTATGGATGGATGTTTGAAAGGGATGAAGTGATTTAACAAGTTACAAAAAAATTGTATTTACTATGTATTTAATGTTATTATGATGATCATAATAAAATTTGGCTTTGATAAAACTTAATTTAAACATAAAATAAAGAGTTATGATTATTTATTCATATGAAAGATGTTGAGTGACTTTTTAGTTATTTTAATAACTATTTATTTAAATTATAAAATTAATTTATGTATGGATAGCTCAGATTAGATCATCCAAAATGAACGAATGAGATTCTCCTTGAATGGTTCAAACAAAGGGGAGCATGTGGTGCTCCAGGAGCACTGTAGTCGCCACCATATATATATATTACTTAAAAAAGTAATATTTTTGTAAATTTATTAGTTTTATACATATTATCACTCCAATCGATCAGCGTCCAAACCTTTGAGGGTTTGGAAAGTTCCAAACCCAACTCCAACCATTAGATCTAGTTTGACCCTTTGATCAATCTAATGGTCCAGATTTAATGTTGGCATTTAGGACTTTACACAAACAATTTAATTATTATATTTAATTAAATATTTTATTATTATTTTTATTTAAATATTTTGTTTTAATCAACCCACTGCAGCCAACCACTGTCGCCGGCCGCCGGTCTCCGATCGCCGGCCGCCGTCGTCGGTCGCCGATCGCCGGCCACTTTTTCCGGTGACTTTTCCGATGACATTTTCCGGTGACTTTTTCTGGTTACTGTTCCGACGACTTTTCCGACGAGGACAAGTTAACTAGTTAACCTGATTTTTACTATTAACTTATTAGCATTATTCTTTTTTTTTTTTTGATGAATTAGCTGATTATATTCACCAAAAGCATGAAATCACAATACAAAGAACCTATCTAATTACAATTATAGGTACTCTATTATCCTACTCTCATCTTTATGTCCTTTAGCAAAAAACATGATCTCCTCTCTAAATTGCTTAGCAATGCCCTCATCGTTTACCATTACTCCCGTAAAGACCCTTCGACATCTTTCCATCCATACCATGCTAACAATCACCCTCCATAACAAACTGTTCAGCTTGCTCTTCACACAGGCTATACTCCAATTCTTCGCCTTATCAATCATTGCACTCCAATTACAGCCTGCAAGTTCAGGTATAAACTCCTGGTACAGGACAGTAATGTATTTACAATCTGCAAAAAGATGCTCCCTCGTCTCATCAGCACTGCAACAGAGCTTACATACCACATCAACACCCGGGTTCCAGCACTTCACCTTGTCTTTAGTAGCCAATCTACCATTATAGATTAGCCAAGCAACTATAGATCTTCGTGGTATCATATATCCTGCCCAAATCAACTTATGCCAATCAACTTCACACCTCTTAACTCTTATCACCTCCCAAACTTCACTTAAATTGAATCTTGGCATGTATTTGCCATTCCACAGCAGTGCCCCGTCTGCATCCTCAGTCACAAACAACTTCACAGCATCTCTGAGCTTTAAGAGACGTTTCCAGTGCCAGGATCCATTAGTGGAGCTAACATCCCAGAAACTCCTCCTTTTCAACCTATAAGCCTTCAGCCATGCTATCCATAATGAAACTGAATTAGACAAGATATCCCATATATGTCGTATAATATTTGCTGAATTCCAGGTTCTAAAATCTTTCACACCTAAACCCCCCTCTGTTTTTTGTGTTGCTACAGTACTCCAAACTACTTTGGCCTTGCCATGACCAGGTTCAAAACCCCATAGGAAACTACTGCAAACCTTCTCCACTTCTTTAATAACAGCAGAAGGTAACACGAAGTTGGACATCCAGTACTGAAGTGTCCCTCCAATAACAGACTCAATCAACTGAATCCTTCCTGCATAGGATAGCTTTCTTGCCTTCCAATCAGTCACTCTTCTTGTTATCTTATCCACCAACGCCTTACAATCACATCTCCTTAACTTTCCAGCAGATAGAGGCACTCCGAGATATCTGAATGGAAGTTCTTCCTTACTAAATCCAGAAATCCTAACCAGATTATCTTCCCTATCTTGTTGAACACCAGCCAAATAGATAGTGCTTTTTCTGGGTTGTATTGTAGACCAGAGTACTTATAAAAGTCATGGAGAATGTCAGTTACCTCTTTTACAGCTCCTTCAGTTGCTTTAGTGAAGATAAGCAAGTCATCAGCAAAAATGAGATGCGAAATACTAATAGCTTTGCACTGGGGATGGAGATGGAAGGCTTTTGTTTTAATGGCCTTTGCAAAAAGGCAGCTTAATACCTCCATTGAAATCACAAATAGGTAAGGAGAGATTGGATCTCCTTGCCTTAATCCTCTCTTAGCAGGGAAGTAGCCCTTAAGAGCACCGTTTATATTGATAGAGATCATAGTTGATCTGAAACAAGCTTCTATCCACTTCACATACTGCTCTGGGAATCTCATAGCTCTAAGGGTGTTCAGGACAAAATTCCATTCAACTGAGTCGAAGGCCTTCATAAGGTCTACTTTCATAGCACATCTCGGTGAAACCCCCACTTTCTTATAGTTCTTCAGCAGTTCATGAGCTAATAGGACCCCATCTCCTATTTTCCTCCCTTTCACAAATGTTGTCTGTGAACTGCTAATAATGTCAGGCAGAACCATAGACAATCGATTAGCTAAGACCTTTGACACTATCTTATATAAAACATTGCAGCAAGATATAGGTCTAAAGTCCTTCATATCTGCAGCTTGAGTTTTTTTAGGAATTAGAGCCAGTATCACAGAGTTAACAGGTGAGGGCATTATTCCTTCTTCAAAGAAATACTTAACTGCTTCCACAATGTCATTTCCAATCACCCTCCAACTATCTTTATAGAAAAAGGCATTAAAGCCATCTGGTCCAGGGGCTTTTCTCCCCAGCCATTCCAAAGACAGCACTTCTAACCTCACTAGCAGAGATTGGACCAACCAAACTCTCCTGTTGGAAATCTGTTAACTTCTTCTGAATCAAGCAAGAAAGGTTCACATCTTGAACATCAGTACTACAACCTAGGAGTTTAGTGTAAAATCCAATAGCAACTTTTGCAATATCATCAGTAGAATCCACCATTTCACCCTTTTCATTCCTCACTTGTCTAATTGTATTCATAGCATATCTTGACTTTGCATAATTAAAGAAATACCTTGTATTACCATCTCCTAATTTGATCCAATCAACACGCGATTTCTGCCTCAATATACTCTCTTCAGCTTGTTTCAGTTGCATAAAAGTATCCTGTAGACCCTGCACTTTCTTCAACATGACATCTGTTGGTGCATTAAAGAGAACAAGTTTAGCATTAATAACATCCTGCTCTGCTGCTTTGACTCTTTGCTGAATATCAGAGAACCCTTCAGCATTTAATTTCTTCAGTTCAGTTTTGAGCAACCTAAGCTTTTTACAAATTCTATAAAAAGCATCTCCATTCAGGCTTGTCCTCCAAACTTCTTCCACAATCCCCCTATATCTTGAATGAGAGGACCAGCAAGAAAAAAACTTAAAGGGCTTTGGCTGAGAGCGACTTTCAAATGTTGTATCTAAGTACAAAGCACAATGATCAGAATCACTTGAGGGAAGAATATTAGCCTTACTTCTAGGTAGAAAACTCTGCCAAGCAACATTAACAAGAAACCTGTCCAATCTCCTTGCAATGAGATCATCTGACCTGTTATTCATCCAAGTATAACCAGGACCATCTGTGATATGCTCCACAAGCTCACAATCTCCCACACACTCTCGAAAGTCATCCATACTATCAAAACTAGAAGGCCTATTAGAAGCTTCAGAAGGATCCAAGAAAGCATTGAAATCCCCTAGAGCACACCAGGGCACTGTAATCTGCTTCAGAGTTCTCAACTTGTCATAGAGCCTCTTCCTTTCACCCCTATCGTTGAAGCATAGATAAACGTGAAGTAAAAAGGGTTAGGCATATCAACCTTGACATGTATATATTGAGAACCAACATCTACAACCTTTAAGGGGACATCTTTCTTCCACAATAACCAGATTTTTCCCAAATCACCATCAAATGCAAATTCCACCATCCAACCTTCAAACCTCTCTTCAAACAAAGCAATAGTTTTTGTTTTCCTTACTCTTGGTTCAAGAATAGCAACTATATCTAACTTATAGTAGTTAATAAACGAAACAACAGCTGAATATTTACTAGGCTTGTTAAAGCCTCTTGTGTTCCATGCTAGCACTCTCATCTACGTTTGTTTTTCCTGGTTTTAACACCTGAGAATACCTTCTGTTTCACCTGTGCACGACTTTTACTTTCTCTTTCCTTATCTGGCAATTCATCACTACTAATATCCTCTTCATTATCCGAACAACTAACAGCTTGACCTTCCATCTCAGGGACTATTTCCAGCTCAGGGCTACTTAGTTTTCTAAGCTGGCCAGGTGACTCCTCCACTTGCAAAGAAGCCTCAGAGTCATTGCCTGGCCCCCCTCCAACCCCCTGCACAACAACACTGGATCCTGGTGCTTCTATCCCTCCTATTGGAGATGCAGAAGCATTGCCAGTTCCAGCATCATTCACAGGTAAAACGATGGGTTGGGATGCAGAGGCAGACTGCAGAGCCTTATCCAGATTCTTCTTTCTATTTTTCCTTCTCTTCTTAGTTTTATTAGTCCCTGAACCTACATTCAATGCAGATGGTAATGTTGTCTCAGAGTTGTTTGGAGTTTCATAGACTTTTGCTTTCTCCGGAATACAGGGCACAACCTTCTCCCCAGAAGTAGAAGCCTCAGGAACCTCCTTACCTCCTGTCTGATCTTTAACCACCCAGACTTTCTCACCATTTCCAGCCATTACTCCCTTACCCTTAACATCATCATTCTTCTTATACTCACGGGCCTGAAAGCTTAGCACCTTAATAGCCTCAATTATATCATCCTCTACTTCCACCTTAATAACTTCTGGGCACGAAATCGATTTATTACGCATCACACACACTCGAACATTCACTCATTCTCTGACATATTTGTTTAACGGCTTACCAATCTTACTCGAAACCCAGCTTATCCCCTCCACTGTGATAAGGACCGGCGGGACTTTCTTAAGAAGGATCCAGTCTGGCGTGGCTTCAGGCGCAAAACTCAAAGGTTTAATACCATTGAACCACCTCCTTAACACCAGTCCTGTGTTGTGAATATGCCAAGACCTCTCTAGAACCCATTCACACAACTGAATTGACTGGAATTCCAAAAGGTAGAAATTCTCTGAAAGAACAGAGATAGTTACCGGGCCTTCATATCCCCACAGACGCCGCGCCATAGCAGCAAAAACCCTCAGGGGCGGAGGAGCTCCAATGAATTGAGCAACTGTCGCACTCTGCAGCTTTTCCCGACCCTTATCTATCACCGCCTTTGGGATTCGAAGCACATCATCCACAACTGCTGACTCTGGAATATCGATGAAACTTAGGTCCGATTGCTTACCAGAAACCAGATCTGCCCAAGTTTGCACCGCACCTTCCACTCCTTCCCCTTTGCTAGCAGGACTCATAACTACTCAGCTCAAACCTCAGTGAAATACCAATGAAACAGTAAAACAAGATCCGGTCGCGAACGGGTTCCCGGAGACCAATAGGCCCGCCGGCGATCCTCCCTCAGCCGATGGAGTCCCCCCGGAGCTCACCCACAGGAGGAAAAAGCCCCACCGGCGAAGAGAATCGGAAAAAAACGCTGAAGCGATCTCAGAGCAAAAAAATCGCCTCACGTGCCCCACGCGCCCGATCTTTTAATTTGTAATATGCTTAGCATTATTCTTTTATTCATAACTAGTTAACTAGTTAATTTGGGTTTTTATAGTTAACATGTTTTTCGGTGATTTTTCCGGCGAGGCTCCGGAGACTGACCAAATTTCGGTGACTTTTCCGGCGAGGACAAGTTAACTAGCTAACCTGATTTTTACTAATAACTTATTAACAATATTTTTTATTGATAACTAGTTAACTAGTTAACCTGAGTTTTTATAGTTAACTAGTTATCTAATCGCGTTAACTAGTTATCTAATCGAGTTAACTAGTTATCTAATCGAGTTAACTAGTTAACTGATCATCCGAATTTTACTCAACTTGTTATCAACATTAGGTAACTAGTTAGCCAAGTTAGTTAACTAGTTATCAAATCGAGTTAACTAGTTATCTAATCGAGTTAACTAGTTAACCATCCGAGTTAACTAGTTACCACCAAAATTTCAGTTAACCATTTGAGTTAACTAGTTACCAAGTTAATAACTAGTTACCTAATCGAGTTAACTAGTTACCCAATCGAGTTATCAAGTTGTTAACCAGTTAACCAATCGAGTTAACTAGTTAAACAATCGAGTTAACTAGTTAACCAATCGAGTTAACTAGTTAACCAATCAAATTAACCATTTATTAATCATAGGTCCTATGAAAACAGCCTTGTAACCCCACACCCACTCCTAAATTAGACCAAATTTCAATGTCCTCCACTTTGAATTCCACTTCCACCAAATAAGTTTTCAATAGCCATCATCTTCTCCTCCCCCTCTGAATAGTTGCTTTGGAATCTCCGCCAATTGACAACCCCCTCCACCCACTTAATTTTCATTTGCTACTTCATTTCCTCTGTTTGTTTGCCTTTCTCTACTAATTAGCTTATATTAACTGTGTAGTAATTGATTCAGTTGGGGTGGACCTTCACTACTGTGCAGCGGCTGTGTCGGTGGAGGTGTTGAAGGTGTGGACGAGGACGTTGAGGAGCTAGGTTGATCCGACACCGAAGAGAATAAATTAATTGTCGGTGACGGCGTTGCCGACGAGAGGTTCATTTCTCCAGTTTGATATCAGTTGTCTGTAAATAGCACAGTCGAAACAGGTCAGGCCTTTTCTCCCTGTTAAGTTTCTTCTACTCTCAACCCAAAAATATGCTTATCTAATTCTTCTTATATCAATAATAAAATACACCAGATGAATCCTATTCATCTAATTAGGTCCTCTTTGTTGTCTCTGTCAAACCATCTACAGTTGTTGAAGTTAAACATTGGCCACAATCTTCTCTCTGCATGAACACCTTCATCAATCTGAATCTGAGTCAAGTTTCACAATCTCAAGCTTCCTACAATAGATTATTGAAGCAGTCTCAATCGACGGTGAAGGTGGAGTCACCGCACACTACAAGAAAATGACATCCTAACAGCGGATTTTTAGTGATTCTAACAGCGGATAGGCCGCTGTTAGAAATCCTAACGGGGTTGAATATCCGTTGTTAGGTTGACTAACGTAAGGTGAGCTAACAACGGATATTCTGACCGCCGTTAAACCTAACAGCGGTTATTTCTAACAGCACTTAAAATCCACCGTTAGAATTCCGATCAGATTAAAAAAAAATGCAGAAACCTGCATAGCAGGTTCTGCTTCTTCTTCTTCTTCTTCTTCTTCTTCTTCTCCGATCTTCTTCTTTTTCTTCCTCCGATCTTCTTCTTCTTCTTCTTCTTCCTCTGATCTTCTCCTTCTTCTTCTTCTCCTTCCTCCGATCTTCTTCTTTTTCTTCTTCTTCTTCTTCTTCTTCCTCCTCCTCTGAGCTTCTTTCTTCTTCTGCTTCTTCTTCTACTTTCTTCTCTTCTTTCTTCCTTTTCTTCTTCTTCTTTCTTCAACATAGTACCTGCAATCAAACATAAAATTTAAACCCCTAATCTCATATCAAAACTCTAGATTCAACCAAAACCAAAAATTAAATGGAGATGAATAACCTTTTCGACACATGTTCTTCTTCTGCCACCGCTGCTGGCCGGAGTCTGAGTGGATTCATCAGAGGCGGAGGAGGAGTTGAAAGAAGGAAGAAGAAGGGATTTGTTTTTGGGGAAAGAAGGAAGAAGAGGGGATTTGTTTTTGGGGAAAGAAGGAAGAAGAGGGGATTTATTTTTGGGGAAAGAAGAAGAAGAGGGATTCTTTTGGACCTGGAAAAGAAGGAAATAAGGATTGCCCACAAGTCATTGGCTAGGGATGGGCACACGGATCGCCACATCAGCAAAAACCTAACAGCGGATTACCTAACAGCGGTTAAATCCGCTGCTAGGTTTCCCCCCAAAAATTTTGATTTCCCGCTAAGGCTAGATATTTTGGCGCCCCTTGAATTAAACGGCTAACAGCGGATTTCTAACAGCACTTTTTTTTCCGCTGTTATTTAACAGGGGATTTTAAAAAATCCGTCGTTAGACTTTTATTCTAACAGCACTTTTTTGTCCGCCGTTAGAAAATTGATGTTAAAATGCAATTTTCTTGTAGTGGCAGGTGTAGACCATATCGTGGTGGCCGGCGATTAGTCGATGTTTGGAGATGATATCGGAGAGGGAGGAAGTTTGAACGACTCGGTGGAATCGGCAGAGAAGATCGAAGTAGATCCGGTGAAGGCCGACGATGTGGAGGGGGCGACATGGAGATCGCCGACGTGAAGTCCGACAACGTGGATGGGGCGATGTGGAGCTCGGCGTCGTGTTGTTGGGTACAGAGTGGATGCGGAGAAGGGATAGGGAATTACGGATGGGGAAGGGATAGGGATGAGGACTTTCAAAATACCGAAATCGTCCCTTAGTGTGTGGGTTTGGAACGGTCCAAACCGAAAAGGTGTGGACGCAGATCCCGTCCCCCAATCGTTAATCATTAGTTATCGTTCTTAATACTACAAATGTGTTTTTTACGAGTTAGAGAGAGAATAGGCCAAGTACGAAATTAATAATTTAGGAGGTTGATGATGTTAGATTTACCACGTTTATCTCACCACATTTGAGCGAAACTCCCACCTTATTGTGATGTTTTTGAGTGAGTTTTGTGAAAATTGTGTTTTATTTCCCGTTGGCCCTCTTTTGGGTCGTTTGATGTGTTTTCAAGTTGTTTTTGATGAGATATTAGGTTATCATATTGTGGATGACCTTTCTACGAACTTGGCGCTTCAAACGGGGACCAATTCGGAGTACAAACGAGGCGGGGAGCATCGAAAGAAGTAAGGAGTTGGAAATGTTTCTTGTCCCAGCTCAAAAAGTGCTCATTTTGTGGTAAAATGTGCGCCGGCGCACTTTTTAAGTGTTGCCAGGCGCACTTTTGCAATTACATTCGGCGGAATTTTTCTTCAGCTGAAAAAGTGCTACTTTTGGGGGTAAAAGTGCGCAGGCGCACTTTTCGAAGGCTTCAGACGCACTTTTGGCAATTTTCAGTTTTTTGACGAAAAAAGGGGTTTTAACCCAATTTTGAGGAGTTTTAGAGAGAGACTTTTTACTTCAATTTTTTCTCTTCTTCCCCGACAAACCAGACACTCTCGCAGGAGAAGATGGAGCTTTGAAGACGCGATTGAGCGAGAGGAAGCGAGGATTAGCTCGGGAAATTTCTTAGAGTCGTCAGGATTAGGATTTCTCGGAGTAAGATGTCTTCTTCTCCAGTTTTCTTTTCTCTTGTATCTTTGATTTCTTCTTTCGCTATGTCTAGCTAAACTCTTAGGTTTGTTCAGATTAGATGAAGTTTTAGTAAGATTTTGTATGGATGATGTCGGGTTTTTTAACCTGTTTATGTTAATTGAGGTTTATTCAGACATTTGATGCGATTTCTCTTTAACCCTAATTTGAAGCTCTACGAGCTTGTGATTGACCATATCTTAGGGTTCTTGCTTCATCTTTGATTTCGCGGTTCTGACCATGGACGTGAATCATTCTAGAGTTTATGAGGTCGTTAGGATTTGCCGGTGTCTTGACCATAGGGCCGGTGAAACTAATCTCTTTGCATATCTGTGTGGCATTTCATTGTTCTTCGTGCATTCTTGACAATTTGCGAGTTATCTTGACCATAGGAACTGGTGGGTTTGATAGGATAGTTTCTCTGCGTCCTGACCATGGAGTAGAGATTACCAAAGGAAGTGTCGAGTCATCAAGTCTGATAAACTGAAACTGCATTACATCATCCGTCTTAATCGAGCTAGAGCGGATTCCACTACAAAAAAACAGCTGTTTGGCGTCGGTCATACACGCGTTTTAGCGTCGGTCAAGACCGACGCCAAAATAAATAGCGTCAGTCGGACAAACCGACGCCAGATTTGGTGACGCTAAAGTTTAGCGTCGGTCATTTGGTCAACCGACGCTAAAACGCGTGCCAACCGACGCTATGGTATTTCGGTCGAACCACCAACCGGCTCAGTGGTTAGCAGATAGCGTCGGTCAATACGTTTGACCGACGCTAAATTTCTAGACCGACGCTAAAACGCGCGTGTCTGGTCAACCACGCGTTGACCTGCAGTAGCATTTAGCGTTTCAACCGACCGACGCTAAAATGCTACGTTTCAACCGACGCTATAAGCCATTTTTTTGTAGTGTTCGAGTCTGGACAAACGCCTTATTCCTTCTGCAAAACCCCAACTTGTTTATTTGCTTTGCTTGATTTAAATTGTTTTCTTAGTTTAATTAGTTCAAACCCTTTCACAAAACCAAACGACAAAAACCCGAATAGCTTATTCCACATTCGTTGAGTAATAGAAATAGAAAGACCCTTGGGAAATAACGATCTCTTTGGAGCAATCCATTGAGTAAAACTTGGTGCGCATTAATTTTCGCACCAGAGGTCAAATAAGATTAATATTTATTTTTTCTTAAGAACATGATAAATAACAAGTTTGCATCAGCAAGACTCATCAATCATGGTTTTTTTTTTACTTTGGTAGCTGTGCAAGGTGGCATTAAACATAAAAAGAAAAACAGAATTAGTCATCAACATAGAAAGTAAGACTATTTACAAATGGGTGATCTTACTACTTGATCAACGCATAACCTAGAACTTGATAGAGGGACATACAAAGTAAAATGTGTAGGATTTCTTCTATGATAGCTCACCAGGGACAGATGATATTTATCTAGTTGTCAACCGTGTAAGTATCTCCCTTAATGTCAACCTACAAAACACACACGAACAAACTAGAAACCAATTCCACACGAGCATCTCATAATGTCAATAACTCAATGACAAGAGTACATACTTGAGTAAGGTGTACCAACTGTGTGGAGGACAGAGCAAAAAGAATCACGAAACACCCAACATATTTTTTTTTTATTGAAAAATACTGACGCCCGCAAGGATAATACCTTCTCCATTAACTTTTAATCATAAGGTAAGAGGAGGAGGACAAAAGGAAATGGGAGAAGCAGGTTGTATGGGAGAGAGGGAAGAAATGGTGGGGGGGGGGGGGGGGGGGGGACTTTGACCAATTTCGATGAAATTGGTTAATTTCTTGTTTTCTGACACGAAAGTTATCGTCCAACTTCGTTGAATTGAATTCCGATCGAGGTCCAGTTTAGTGTGTGAATCGGAATTAAATTTTGTTTTAAAGGGAAAGTAATTGCAATTTCCTTCCCAAGTGGTTGAGATCCGAAGGTGAATTCTATTTCAAACCCAATTTCAGTTCATCAAAGTGGTTGAAAAACAAGAAATTGAAAATACCGGCGAAACAGACAATTCTAACGAAATTAAATCCCTCCAACACTGTGAATTCTACCAAAATTTTAATTCCACGATGAAAAATAACGCCTGAATTAGTGTAGCATCACAACCGAGAGAAATTAAACAAAATTAAAAACCATATGATTACGATTTTTCCAAACTCTCCACCAAACAATCACCTTACTAATTGTGATATGGCTTTAAGCAAGTCCAATATGGAAATCCTGGTATGTGGTGAGCTTGTGGCTTGGAATATCACAAACTAATAGAGGGAATGGTTGATTTTAACTTATAAAGCATATTCACTTGACCCCATAGTTGCTCACATATATTTGTAAGGGTAATCAT
The DNA here is from genome assembly GCA_034768395.1 of Linum lewisii. Taxonomy (NCBI): domain Eukaryota; kingdom Viridiplantae; phylum Streptophyta; class Magnoliopsida; order Malpighiales; family Linaceae; genus Linum; species Linum lewisii. The sequence continues at coordinate 45,296,470 of CM068303.1, read as the reverse complement.
GTCACATGTGATCACTTTGCTTGCTAAAGGCAGAGAATCCTCCTAGCTCCCTGTATAATATCTCTTAAACCCACTTGATTTTTTTGATATATTTGGGAAAAGTCATTAGAGTCTGAGTTATTACCTAAAAAGGTCACTATCCAATACCCACTACTCCCCAAGTCTGTAAACCATTATCGATTATATTAGTTTAAAAGAAGGTTGCATTTGTTAATGATCCAAAACCTAAATCGTCAAGAAAACGCCAATTTAGGAGACATATGACATATGTTTGTTAAACTAAGATTAGTTAAGTTCTGTCTAGTTATGTGTTTGTAAACTAAGAAGAAGAAAATAAGAATTAAGATGATATCACTAATCAGACTTATTAAATCCAATCATCTGTCTCTTTCTATACAAACAAGATTCTATACTTGACAAAAAAACAAGTCCTACCGACACCTCTAAGTAACAATGAAGGGCTTACTATCCATTTTTGTCATATAATAACTTATTGAGTTTGTAACATCATACTTGTCAATCTTTAAAAAGTAAAAAGCATATGATTAATTTATTTCAATGGTAATCCCCCAGCCATATTTATTAAATTTTCATCTAAAAGTTTCGTTAAGATGATGAATCACCATGCTAATTCACCATATATATATGTCCAAAACATCACTCCTTCTATATATGGTTTGCAATCAACGCCTTGGATCCAAGTTGTTGCAGTTGCCGAGCTCTGTAGGTATTTCCACGCTATAGTTGCAGAACAGCTAGCCTGGGGAGGAGCCCGACTTCATTAAAAAATTTGTCGTTCATTTCGTTGTTAATTAGCGATACCCATTCCAAACTACTACAGCCAAAGAGCTTGACTGGGTGGCTAGAAGAAGGGAGAAAAAGCCAACGAGAAGCATTACGAGTGAACTATGTCATGGTCGTAGGAGCAAAAGGAAAAGGAAGTAAGGAGGGAGAAGAGGAGGAGGCTGGAATCTCTTATTTGTAAAATGATTGGTTTTGGGTTAGGTTTAGTTGGATGGTTTAGATTAGGTTTGGTTAGATTGGTCAGTTGGGTTGGGTCTAGGATGAATTAGTTGACATGGCATGGGGTGACGTGGACAAAACTTATGAGGTGGTTTGATGATATTAACACTTAAACGAAAATTTTGGACGGAGACTTGACGAAATGTCCACATGCAATAGGTTAATGACAACTAGTAAAGGTTAATGACCACTTTGTTACAACTCCCTATAAGTTAATGACCAAAATGTGTACGAACTATGAAACATGAAAAGTTAATTTGATGTTTTGATTGAATGAGTTGAGTTTTAGATAGAATAGATGACACGACATAGGTGACGTGGACATATATAGTGAATTGACATTGTGATTCATCAACTTAATGAAATTTTTAGATAGAAAATTAACATAATGACTAAAGAGTTACAATTGAAATAGGTTAGTGATATTTAGGTCAATTTTTAAAAATTGATGACCGTGATGTGGAAAACCCAATAGAAAGATGACCAAAATGAATATTAAGGCAGCAATTAAGCTACATCAACCATGTTCGTAAATATCGTAAAACCACAGGGGAGGGAGGAGAATTTAGAAAGCAGAAAAAGTAACGAAAAGGACTCTCCTCTAAGCAATTGACAGGTGTCATCCCCAACATGCGAACAAGTTGAAGCTTAGACATAAATACCTCCCGCCCTTTCTCATCTGCCGCCAATCACCTGGTTTCTGCTTCGTATCCTTTTCTTTTTCCCTTTTCCCCAATCAATCATCACCACGAAATCCCCCATTAAACCTAATTCCAAGCTCCTCTGCTTCTTTTTTTCATTTATCAATCAAACAGTCAATCAATACGTGAAACGCCTCTTCAGTTCTGCCATAAACCCTAAATGAAATCCGCCAGGGCGTCTTCTTGTTGAAATTCATTATGGAAAATGAAGCAGCCGCTTCCCTGATTCTCATACCCAAAGGTAAATTCTCCAATGATGCTACGGAAGGAGTAGGAGGAGGAGAAGCGATCGAGTTCAAGAGTCTCAGATTATGCCTACACTGCCTCTGTTTGAACGATCAATCCAATATTTGGGCGGCGAGTTTGTCGTGGTCGGTGTTCTTCATCCTCACCTTCGGCGTCCCCACAGTTTCCCACTTCCTTTTCTTGTGCGATGATTGTGATCCAGAGCATCAGAGGCCTTACGACGCCGTCGTCCAGCTCTCTCTATCTGTTTGCGCTGTCATTTCTTTTCTCTGCCTGTCTCATTGGTCTCGCAAGTATGGCTTCAGGAGGTTCCTCTTTATCGACAAATTGGATGGCGAGAGCCCGCGGATTCGACGAGGATACCAGCAGCAGCTCAGGGTAATCTGATTTTTTACTACTTTGTTGTCAATTACTAAGATTAGAACTGTATCGGATAGAGCGGACTCCTTTATATTGTTTGTAGATAAGTCTGTCCCAATAATTCGACTTATTGGATCAATTTGTTGTTCAAATGTTTGTTGCCTTGTTAGCACAGTGAAATTAAGTATGTACAGTGAAGATCAATCATAATTTTGTACTCCGAACAATGGTCTTATTGTTTAGATTCAACAGCAAATTCAAATGATAATCCATGGATCTTGGCTATAGTATTTAAGTGGAGGGTAATCATAGATAAGGGAAAGGAAGTTAAGAAATTAAAGTTTTCTTTTCTAGACCCACATTCCCTGTTTTGATCCGGAACTAATTAATTGGTAATTACTGATCTTGTGCAGAGATCAATGGCACTTCTCTGTACATTCGTGCTTCCATGCTTCGCCGTGGAGTCTGCATATAGAATATGGTGGTACGCTACAGGAGCCTTTGAGATACCCTATTTCGGGAACATGTATGCCAGCGATGCAATCTTCTGTGCCTTGCAGCTGGCCTCCTGGGTTTACCGTATCTCCATTTTCATCCTGGTCTGCATTCTCTACCGTCTCATCTGCCATCTCCAAATACTCAGGCTGCAGGAGTTTGCCGACTTATTTCAGAGCGAAACCGAAGTTGGATCAATCTTGAAAGAGCATCTTAGAACCAGAAGGAATCTCAGGATTATCAGCCATAGGTTCCGAAGGTTTATTCTCTTGTCTCTGCTCTTGGTCACCGCAAGTCAGTTGATGTGCTTGCTCGTCACTACTAGGTCCACTGCTACTAACAACATCTACGAGGCTGGAGAACTTACGGTATCATATCTATCTATCTTTTCATCTTGCTCTCCTACAGATAGATAGGATTATACAGACTTACAGAGTGTGGTGATTGACCATAGATGAAATCAAATAACCCAATAGACACTGATTCACACAACTATAAATGGATATTAAAGAAGTCAATATGGAAAAGTAATATTACTACAGAACGGATTAAGTGGGTCAGTAAATAGTGAGACAGAAAAGCATATGCATGTCCCACCACTGCTTCACTGCCTGTTAGATAATACAACATAGGAAGTTCATATTTTGGAATGATGTCTGGATGGAAATCATCTATGATCTAAACTAATACGCAACAATTTGTCAATGTTTTGACTGTTTTGGTGGGGTTGGTTGGGGAGGGCAGCTCTGCTCTATAAATCTGGTGATAGGGCTATTTATATGCTTGCGAAGTGCCACAAAGATCACCCACAAAGCACAGGCCATCACAAGCCTTGCTGCTAAATGGCACGTATGCGCCACGATCAACTCATCCTACGAGCCAGACAATGCTGATGGTGAGACTCCGACTGCCCGGCCAGCTGCTGATTCTAATCAGGTTCACCCAATCAATATAGAGTGGATTCTAGACGAAGAAGATGAGGCAGACGAAGAAGAAGATGGAGACTCCAACAGCTCAAATATGGTTCCGATTTTCGCACGTACCATCTCTTTCCAGAGGAGACAAGCGCTAGGTAATTAACCGTGTTATGCGATGGCCCTTAATTTGAGTTAATAGAGATAGAGGGACAATGGCTGATGCTAATGGTTTGCCTTTGTTTTGTTCTTTTGCAGTGACGTACCTAGAGAACAATAAGGCAGGAATGACAGTGTTTGGATTTATGATGGACAGAACATGGCTTCACACCATATTTGGTGTTGAATTAGCCCTTCTCTTATGGCTTCTTAATAAGACTATAGGTAACAACATCTTGCAACTTCAAATTTTGATGTTTTTCACCTTTCTTCCATGTAAAGAATAACTCTTGACAGTGTGTTTTTCTTGTGCTTGTGAAAACAGTGAGTTGGACTTGAAAGGAAAAAGAGAAAGCAACAAGACACTTGAGCAGCTTTGCAAATCCAGGCAAATCAGAGAAGCCTAGGTTAACCATGGTTAAGGGGTAAAGGCATGTTAAGCCGAGATTTGATGATCACGTATAAACTTGGAATCTTGTAAGATTTTTGGTAACATGATAGATGAATTATAGGTGTTATTGAATTGGTGTTATTTGTATATATATGTAATCTGAAACTGGGAAACAGTGGAAAGCAAGCATATATGTATCCTATTTGGAGTCTGAGTTGGGGATGTTTTCATCCTGTAAACTAAGAATAATTCTGGAGTTGCATTTAAGCCACATTTGTGGTGTGTTTATAGAAATAAAATATGTTTGTAATATCCATCATGAATATTCAAGTATCTAATTTGGGAAACCAAGTCAGCCCACACTAAAACTGTTAAAAAAGAGCTCTAATGTCTTGGGAGCAAAACTTTAGGAGACTGTAATTTTGTATGGGACTCCAATCTTAAAGCACAAGGCAGTAAAAGTATTTGGAATTGTTTGTTGACTTCCATGGCAAAACCATAATGAAAGGGTTTTCAAGAATACTAATCCAATCAACCAATGAATTCAACGACAAATTGCTTGGGTACCATAGCGGCCGAAATTGACCATTGGTTCACGTTAAATTCTGATGGTTCAACCAATAGGAATGGGTTAACAACGGTAACATTCGAAATTCAGTTGATACTTGTATGTATCATGGCCTATGTGATCAATGTAGAGAGATGCTCGATCACCCAAGTGGAGATTCGGGGCATTGTGGAAGGGATGAGACTCGCATGGGACGATGGGATACGTAGGCTAGCCATTCAGATTGACTCTAAAAGAAAATATACAATTATTGACAAAAACAAAAACTCCAACCGCCAACATGCAAAAGGTTGGTTGACTATAGAGTTTCAAAACATGCTCAAGTTGGGTTGGAAGTTTAGGCGGTAAAGCTTAATCATGTCTACCGCGAAGGAAATTTTCTTGTTCACCATAAGGGACACTTATTATCCCTCGGGCTCCACCAGATTGGCGTGAATGACGATATATAGACATTTTGGCTTGCCTAAAATCAATGTGAGATCATTTCTTCAATCTCGATTGGTGTCACATCAAACGTAATCCTTTTTCTTACTTTCTGTGCCAAAAAAAAACTTGAGAAATATTCCAAAATTAGAATATAGAGTAAGTTATGGGCCAACAAGATAAATGGCTTGGCATCGTAGCATTGTGCAGCAATCTATCTCTCGTGGTTAGAAATCATTCCCATTTTTAGTTATGGTAGTTTTTTCAGTTACCTTCCCGACAAATTTGGCTAAATTTGAATAACAAAATTCATTTCCCCATTTCCCCTTTACCAAAAGAAACAGAGCGCGGCAAAATTACAAACTATCCACAAACCACCGCCGCCACCACCGTGGTGGTCGTCCTTCCCCTCGTTTTCCGATTCTTCTGCCATTGCGTTTGTTGGCTTAACCTTCCCCTCTCTTCCCTCTCGTCGGCCGTTCGGAAGCTTTCACGGCCCTCTCTTCCCTCTCGTCGGCCGTTAGGAAGCTTTCACGGCTTGAGACGGGAGGGAGATCAACCACACAGCTGATGATCCTTTCGAGAGAGGGAAAGAAGAATTTGTTTCGGCTTCTTCTTTCTCTCTAATATTTGACAGGGGAGACAAACAATGAGCGTTGTAAGCTCCGCGTTCCGCCGCCGGAGCGTGGCCGGATCATGTGTTGGGGACGACTCCGTGTTGGGAGACACGCAGAGCTCCGCTGGCGGCGGAGAATCGGAGAAGATCCACGTCTCCATCAGGCTAAGGCCACTCAACGAGAAGGAAACATTGAAAAACGAGGTCTCCGATTGGGAATGCATCAGCTCTAGCACTCTCATCTTCAAATCTTCGATGCCTGATCGCTCTATGTTGCCATCTGCATTCAAATTTGGTAAACCTAGCTTTTGAATCATCGATTGAACCAATTTTTTCTTTGCTTCCATTTCCTGAACCTGATTGTTCTTGACATATATACGTAGATAGAGTGTTTGGACCGGACAGCAGCACGAAGCAGGTCTATGAAGAGGTGGCGAAAGAAGTCGCTCTCTCCGTCCTCAGCGGCGTCAATGGTGAGTTTAGCACCAATCTTCTCTTTGACCCCATCAGAGAATTTAGGGTTCAATGTTTAATATGTGTGATTTGCAGCCAGCATTTTCGCTTACGGCCAAACAAGCAGCGGGAAGACGTATACTGTAAGCGGAATCACAGAGCACGCAATGGCTGACATTTTCGACTACATACACCAAGTAAGCAGAATCCAACTTGTCTAAATCATCTTCTTCTGGTTGTTTGATTTCGAAAACTTACGGTTCATTTGATTACGTCAGAACAAAGAAAGAGAGTTCGTATTGAAATTCTCTGCCCTGGAGATCTATAATGAAGCAGTAAGAGATCTTCTCAGCTCAGATCCTAGTCCTCTCAGGCTCCTTGATGATCCAGAGGTGACCTCTCTTCCTCCTTCAAAGTTTCACATAATTTTCCATCAATCTCTTTCAATTCAATAGTAATGATGTTCTGTTTCATCTGGAACAGAGAGGAACCATTGTTGATAAACTCATAGAGGAGGATATCGAAAACTGGGACCACCTGCAGGAACTCCTCTCTATCTGTGAAGGTAAACCAGAATTCTATCTTTCGTTAACTGTAATGAAATGGTTCATCTTACTTCAATCACAAGAGTTAAATTTGATCGTTATTGGAACCGTTTTTGCAGCTCAAAGGCACGTAGGAGAAACGGCTTTGAACGAATTCAGCTCCAGATCCCATCAAATCATTCGGCTAGTACGTATGCTGTTCTCCGTTTCCTACCAGACTACATTTTCCACATCCTCTAACGTTACTAACTCGGTCAAATTATGCTAGACTGTGGAAAGCTGTGCTCGAGATAGCTTTGGTGCAGCAAACTTAAGCACTATTACAGCTTCGCTGGTAAATTACGACGTTTAAGCTTAATGTATAGATGCATCTCCCTCATTGGTCTTCTTATTCTTGGAACTAACTATGCTAACTCTGTAATTTGTTTGGGGTTTCCAGAATTTGGTCGATTTGGCGGGGAGCGAGCGGGCTTCTCAGACATGGTCAACTGGTACAAGGTTAAAAGAAGGTTCTCACATTAATCGCAGCTTACTTACCTTAGGGACTGTAATCCGCAAACTAAGGTGGAGTTATAACCAAAAAAATATTCCTAAGCTCCATCATTCCCTACCTAAATTGATGATTGATTCATGAAAAAACTTGGATGTACAGTAAGGGGAAATACGGGCACATACCGTACAGAGAATCAAAGCTAACAAGGATACTGCACAATTGCTTGGGAGGGAATGCTAAGACTGCCATAATTTGCACGATGAGCCCTGCGCGTTGTCATGCCGAGCAATCGAGAAACACCCTCATGTTCGCCAGTTGTGCCAAGGAAGTGTCCACCAGTGCACAGGTCAATGTGGTGATGTCCGACAAAGTATTGGTGAAGCAACTGCAGAAAGAGATTGCAAGGTTGGAGAGCCAAGTGAAGAGCTCAGGATCACTATCGAAAGCTAACGATACTGCTGCTTTGCTCAAAGAGAAGGACCTTTTGATTGAACAGGTCTGCCAATCCACTGACCCTGAGCTATGGGTGTTTTTCAAGGTTTAATGCTGTTTTTAGCATTTTTACTAATTCTCTCTATTGATGAATGTGTATACAGATGGAGAAAGAGATTAAAGAATTAACCTGGCAACGTGATCTTGCACAGTCTCACATTGACAGTTTGTTGAAATCAGTTGGGGAAGATCGACTCTTCATAGTGGAAGAGAATTCAGTATCAGAGGCATCCGATGCAGTTCTCGTGAGAAACAATGTCGACAACGAATATGACCACATCAGCATGCCTAGTCCGGTTAGTAAGAGAGAAATGGTCGAAACAAAAATAACTGTGGGAAACGACTTGCAACAACTGGATGATAATATTCATCAACCATCTCGACTTAGCACGATCAATGACCATTGGGAGGAGGAAATTCCTCATCGGGACGCTGGCAAGACAGCAGAGATATGTAGGGATGTTCCTTGTGTTGGCACAGAATCATCTAGTTACAATTCTCGCAAAGGGGAAGAGAAGAACCTTGTGACGAAAATGGGTATTGGTGAAGCTACGTCTCAATCCGCCGTAGAGGAGACCAATGAACTAAGTGAGGTTAGTTCCTATGACATTCTGAAGGTGAGACTTCAGCAATTGCAGGAGATAATAGAGAGTGTAGACAAGTCTTCTTCCCCTTCTAGTTCGCAGAAAGGCATATCATGGACCAGAAACAAAAGTAAGAAAGTTGTGGTGATGAACATCCCTTATGAGCTATGGTCCAAGAAGGATGGAGAAGAAGACGAAGACAGCGAGGACGATACTAGACAATCGAGTGCAACCGAGGAAGCACGTCCTGAAAAGGGGGAAAACCCCAAGGAAGAAGATGAGGAAGAGGAGGATATTCTTGAAATGGAGTACGAACCAAAAATGAAAGACTTGCAGTTGCAAGATTCAGAATGTCCAGAGACTGACATACAGTTCGATGACACAACCAGTGTACTAGACTCTGTAGCAGGGGCAAAGAAAGGCAGAATGATTAAACATCAAAAGCAGCCAACGAAAGATATAGGTGTTGTTTCGGTGAGCAACAACGCCTTATTCCGTTCTAATCTAGGTTCAAGAACAATTGATTTATGCACATTAAGGTAACGAATGTTGGTTGGTGCGCAGGTTGCAGAGCCATTAAGGAGAATCCGAGAAGGGAGGCAGCAACGGCCAAGGGACCTCGTTTCAGAGACAAATCGAAGTTCAACCCAAAGCCATGCTAACTGGTCACATAATTTCGAGAGGTACCGCAGGAAAATCATTGAGCTATGGGCCAAATGCAACGTACCTTTGGTCCATAGAAGTTACTTCTTCCTGCTCTTCAAAGGCGACCCTTCGGACAATGTGTACCTTGAGGTTGAACTTAGAAGACTGTGCTTCATAAAAGACACTGCTGCTCTTGGAAACAATCCGATCATAGATAGCCAAATTTCCACATACACTTCTAGGTATGCATCTCTCTACAAAATTTTCAAAATCTACTCAATGAAACAAATCTGATCCCAACTACTTGTCGTTGTTGTCTCTCATCAGCCTGAAGAATCTAAATCGGGAGAGGATGATGTTGGCCAAGCAATTGCAAAAAAAGTTAACAAGAAAGGAAAGGGAAGAGATTTACCTCAAGTGGAACATAGACATAGACACAAAGCAGAGAGCCCTACAGCTGGCTGGAAAGGTGTGGACAGACATGAGAAACATGAGACACATAAAGGAAAGTTCTATCCTGGTCGTGAAATTGATCGGGTTCGTGGAGCCACAGTATGCTCCCAAGGAGCTATTCGGACTCAACTTTCTGAACCCGTCAGGAAGCCCGAGGTCCTTTAGCTGGAGAGATAACATGTCTACACTTCTATGAACGCAATTGCTAGAAGATTAGATGCATCTGTAATGCGCACAGCTAATTTTGGAAAGTTGGGGAAGTTTGGTTTTTCCCCCTTGTTGTATATGAAAGCAAAGGCTCCTAAAAGCCTATGACTATGAGTGTAGTTACAAAGCATTTTTTTTGACTCATTGACTTCTAATTCTCATGCACGTTCTCTTACACATAATAAAAATAAATATATACCATAAAAAGTAACAAAGGGTCTACAAAATATGCCAAGCATTTAGGCCGAAAAAAACGAAGGAAGTTGGTACGAGCACGAAGGGTAAAGCCTCAAAGGTCCCTGAACTAGAAGCACGGACAAGAACCATCATGTAACAGAAAAAAAGATCGATGTGATCAATCCAATTTACACGAAAATTGCACTACAACTGCAAGGAAATCTGCTAATGACAGCTTCACAAAATTATTGAAGGGCAGAGGTACTTACATTATTCCAACATTGAGTTTCTACATCAGCAATGCTCCTTCGGTGATTCTCCATCCTGAATCAGAGACTGAAAGCTCATATCTAGTTGTGTAGGTTGTAGTGTTTGAGTCGTGTTTTGAATGAACAGTGTCAGTTAAGGTGATCGATTCCTTTATAGTTGCTTCCACTACAGCTTGTTGCCCATCTGAAGACATTGTTACATCGTTGATGGTTAAGTCCAGTAAGCAGCAGTCATATACCGCGCCAAGCTTCGCAGTCTCAGCAGCACGATCTGTCCAGATCTTTAACATCTCGCCATCCAAGACCTAATTTTTTTGTCCAGCAATAAGGAAAGAAATTAATAATAGAGTTCTCATGAATGTAGTCAAGGATTCTAATATTACGAGAGCAGGAGGTTTTATTACCTCTGCTAATTTTCCAACACAATGATCAGGTCCAAATGCCTGAGATTTGATATTCTGCCAGTTGCGGATTATAGCCTCTGCTATGTTTGCATTCATTCTTGACAGTTCGTCGAGAGAGTTTTCACTTTCTAACAACCATGCAAAGTAGAATAAGTCTTTATAGGAAAAAAAAGTACTCACATCTGTTAACACATCATTAGCTCTTACCAGCAGTGGCGCTAGAAACCGCGGCTTGATCAATCTTTCCTTGGCGAAAGAAGTGATGGCTAGAAGGAATATACTTCAATCCAACTAAAGTTAGAACTCCAATTGCAACTCCAGCACTCATAACTTTTACACTAGCTTCCTTTATCTTTTCAGTTATCGATTCTGGCATTTCATAAAAAACACCATTTCCAGATATTCCAGCCATCCTGTCATTCTTATCCATATCAAGATTTTCAAGAAACGTCATGCTCTCTGGGACTGCACCATTAGATAAGTTGATCACACCATTCTCTTGATACCCATGTATCTTTTCCTCTTGGACCAAGGGAAACACCTTCTGCAATGCCTCAGCCCCTATCCTTACTATAGCTGCAGCTGCAGCAAGGGGTGATCGGCCAGCACCCTCACGGCTTTCTAAGTAGCTCAAGACAGTAGGATCATCGTAGTAGTCCCCGAGCCTGAACTCCACATCTTTGGTATCTCTGAATCTTGGGAAAACTACATCTATTAACCAAGTCTCCAGCAACTTACAAAGTCCACGGAGATAGTCCTCATCATCCTCGTCTGAATTCTCCAAGACAAACTGTACAACTGCAGGGTTTCTGTAACGCGAATTCTCCTGTTCTAAGCCTAACCATACATGACAATCATCAAGCTCTCCCAAAAGTAGCGAACAAAGACCTCTTCCTAGGGAAAACTCAATCTCACTGTCTTCTTTCAGACTGCTTGCTTTAGTCTGTTGGAGTTGCTCAAATAGATTATCAGCGTAAGGGACATGTTGAGGCTTTTTACCCATAAAAGCTTGGGCAATAAGAGCAAGTGCAACTCCATATACTTCAAAATTTTGAGGTGGAATATTAGGAGGAGTGGCTACAAATAGATCAACCTGTTATCAGCAGCAAGATAGAAATGTGTGAAATACTTGGTAGAAAGAGAGATAAAACAAAATAGACAAATGTGTATTTGCTACCTGCTCAGAAGATGTCATGCGCAAGAAGGCCTCTTTCATGAAATCTTCTCGTGTGAATCCACCAGAAAGTGGTGATGCTCCACCCCCTCCAACAGCCCACAATATGTTGCGCACTCCTTGAAGACCTTCTTCTCTTTTCATCCGAAATTCATCATCCAGGGGCAAGGCTAGAAGTTCTAGAACATAACGAGGAGTGATCTCCTCGAGTGTCTCATCAATCTGTGCCTGTAAATCTGGTGCAAGACTGCTTGCCCCTTCCTCCTGCATCCATAGAACATATTGTCATCATCTTGAAATATCAATCAAGGGTATGTCTGGTCAGACACTATAGTACCATACATTTTCACCACAATACTGAATAGCTATTACGTCATTCACAAACAAAAGTTCCTAGTTTAGTTTTCCATGCAATATGCACTAAGACTTCCTAGCACTTGCCACAGCCATCACAAAATATCTACTAAGTTGATTATGAAGGAATGAGAAATACAAATCGACTGAATTGTTTCTTAACTTTTTTCAAAATTATCTCCTGCACTATTAACTGAAACCGACTTGAATAATCAGACCAAAGCAATAATCCTAAATAACAAAATATAAAGCATCATCCAGAACTCGGCATAAAATGAATAATAAAGCACCTGCAACAGCTTCAATGCCTTCTCCAGCATATCACACCCTCTAATAAAGTCAGGTGGATCCAACGCCATAGCATTCCTCGACATATCAACATAGGCAAGAGCCATGACCAACACTACATCCTGCTTGAAGGCCTTGGCCAATCTTTCTTTAAGCAACTCTTCTCCAATTTCAAGAACAACATTTGTCTCTCCTGCTTCTTGCAACACACAGAGAGCCCCAGGAACCTACAATCATAAAAATGGAAAAAAAGGGAAATCAATCCATCGTTCTTCACTTCCTCGTTCAAATTACATGTTGGGAGTAAGCAGATAGCAGCAACAATTGAGTAAGTACATTGTCCCAGGGGACTTGAGTAAGAACAGTATCTTCCTCGTCATCAATAAGTCCATTATTATATTCTCTCCTGGAACTGAAATTGGCTAGAGTATCGCAAGCCGCTTGAAGAATCTGACTACGGCAGATTAAAGCATCTTGACTGAAGCCGTAGACAGGCGGTTTAGAAACCCTATCCTGGTAAGCTCTCCTGATTCCATCTCCCAGGAAATGCGTCTCAGCTCCCAAAACCTTCAGCGAAACAACAACGACAATTCACTAGGCGGACAATTGAAAACAAACTAAAAACGAAATTCCAAAATGTATAAGAGAGTGAAACCGAAACAGGACACGGACTTTCGTTTTAGTTACCTTATAGAAATCGAGAGGAACGGAGACATATCGCTCGGGAGGCGGCGGAGGTGGAGGACGGTGCTGAGGAAGAGGAGCGAGAGTGGAGGTGGCTGTGGAAGATAGGGAATTCTGAAGTTCGGAAGAGGGGTCGGCGGAGGGAGCGAAGAACTGAAAGTCTCCGAGGAGGCGTTCGGCCCATTTGCTGGAGGAGCAGGTGACGGTGGAGGGCTTGGGGAGCCGGCGAGATGAAGGAGGGGATATAGAAGGGCCCAGAAGTCCTGGAGAGGGAGAGCAGATGCCTACGCTGATATGCTTAAAAGTTGCCATTAGAGAATTGTTGGCTCAGTTTTGATTCCAGCGTCTGTTTTATCCTTTTATTCTTTTCAGAGTACTCACTTCACTACTACTCGGAGCGTAGCCGTCTGTTGCGATTTTGCGACTTTGATGGTGGCGACGGACGGAAGTTTTCCCGGAGAACAAAGATTGGGTAATTGATAAATAGATATAAAACCGACAAACCATATAAATACATAATATGAAGAATTAACCACAGAGTCCGTTGTAGTCTAGTTGGTCAGGATATTCGGCTCTCACCCGAAAGACCCGGGTTCAAATCCCGGCAACGGAATGCTTTTGTTGTTCTTTAAGAAGCTAACCTTCCGTGTCTGGCCCATAGGAGAGAAAGCCCATGGATAACGCTAATTAGTGAGATCAGTTTCCCAAAGCCCATTCCAAGTAAACCAACCAATTTTTTTGAAGTACTAACATAGAAGACGTTTCATTGATTTAGGCATCGTTTTCCTGCTTTATGGGTAAATTCCGCCGCAATTAAGCATTCCGGCGGAATTGAATTCCCAACAAAATCCAGTTAGTAATTCCACGTTTTCCTGCGAAATAGACTGTGTGGAATTGAAATTCAACAGATTTTGAATGACTAAAATGCCCATCCCCCTTTACCACTAATCTTCCCCAAAATCCCACCGTTTCTGCCCTAGCTTCTTCCGATTTCCCTCAAAGCCTCCACTGCAAACCCACAAGGAAAATCGAGTGAATTTCTGCTCAGTTGTACACAGAGCAATCATCTTCAGGCCACGTTTTCCTCCATGGAAATCAACGCTGGAATCAAGCAATTCCGGCGGAATCAAGCAATTCCGTGTTTTCCTGCATATTAGCAGCGGCCCGATTCCGGCGGAATTTGGAGCCCAATTCCGACCTAACAATTCCGACCTAAACGGTCCGGAATTGGATAATTCCGGCGGAATCAATTGTGAAATCCCAAATTTGCCCATGCCATCTTTCTCTCTCTCTCTCTTCGTGCCACCGTCGCCTTTGATTCAGGGCTTCTGTTCGTGCCACTGTCACCGACGAGCAGCAGCAGCAACATCGACCCTCTCGACGGCGGCCGGCAGCATCTGTTCCGGCGGCGTCTTCTCTCTATCTGGTCGGCGGCAGCCTCTTCTCTCCCTGGTCGGCGGCAGCCTATTCTCTCCCTGTTCCAGCGGCGTCTTCTCTCTCTCTGGTCGGCGGCAGCCTCTTCTCTCCATATTCGGCGGCGGCATCGTCTCTCCCTGTTCGACGGCGGCCTCGTCTCTCCCTGTTCGGCGGCGCCTTCTCTCTCATGTTCAGCGTTCGGCGGCGGCATCGTCTCTTTCTGTTCGGCCGCGGCTTTTCCGGGGGGGGGGGGGGGAATTGAAGATTGAAGATGATTGCTCTGTGTACAGCTGAGCAGAAATTCACTCGATTTTCCTTGTGGGTTTGCAGTGGAGGCTTTGAGGGAAATCGCGAAGAAGCTAGGGCAGAAACGGTGGGATTTTGGGGAAGATTAGTGGTAAAGGGGGATGGGCATTTTAGTCATTCAAAATATGTTGAATTTTAATTCCACACAGTCTATTTCGCAGGAAAACGTGGAATTACTAACCGGATTTTGTTGGGAATTCAATTCCGCCGGAATGCTTAATTGTGGCGGAATTTACCCATAAAGCAGGAAAACGATGCCTTATTTTCTGGTTTGCAAAAATTAAGCCTTAAGGACTGAAGTACAGTTAGACTAAATACTAGTGGAAGGTCGAAACTACACTAGTCAATGTCTGGTGTTGGTGGTGGGACGGCTCTTCTCCACAAGTCTTATGGTGCTTTGGTCTTGGACTTTTGTGATTTCTATTCTAGAGGTTGTGGTTTCATCCCAATCTGCGTATTTTCGGCTCGTCATTTTGACGTGGTCGACAAAGGATCTTAATCCTGATTTATTCTAGAGGTTGTGGTTTCATCCCAATCTGCGAATTATTGGATCGTCGTTCTGACGTTGCCGACAAAGGATCTTAATCCTTGATTTATTCTAGAGAAAGTTTTCTTCCTGAGATTTTTGTGGCTTGAAGCCTGAAGAATAAGAGGAACATACTGAATAAACGAAATGGTTCTTCGTTTGTTCAAGAAAGAAAATTGTTAATGGAAGTTTTTCGTTTTGTGATTATTGCGGCTAGACGCTCTCGTCTGATGAACATTGGACTCGAAAATATGCTATCTATCACTTTTGTATAGTGACCAGATTTTTCTTCATTATCGGAGAGGTTCTTTTGATGAAATTAACAGGTCGTTTTCTGTCAGTGATTTCAAAACCTTCAAAAAAAGACAATACCGCCAGCATTAAATTATGGTGGAATTAAGCTTATAGCTGGAATCCATTTCCTTGTTTTATGTTACCTTTAGCATGTTCTTATGGAATTTAACTCAAACGCAAAAACCCCTTATTACCCCTAACTTATAATGATAATTACACCATACTGCCACTACTCCTCATCTGCCGACTTATCTTCCCCCCAAAACACACCCAACCTCTTCCACCATCCCTCTCTGCTCGTATTCTCCTCCATATCGGAGATCTGCCCCAAATCCCAATCAGTCGGCTCGTTGCTTCTTTTCGCGCCCTTGTCAACGACGCGTAATGGACAAAAAGGTATGTCGCTCCTAGTACAGGTACGATTAGGTTAACTCTATAATCGTTTTTAGTTTCATCCAATCTCTCAATCCGAATGTATATGTTAATATTAGGGTTGCATACTTGTCTATGGGTTGGGTTTGCAGCCAACACGTTCTGCTTCTTCCCTCTGTCTGCATTCTTCATCTTTGGTCATATGGTTCTGCTCTTCCCTTTGCCTCGATTATTTCCCTTTGTTTATACTGTTCAACTTCTGTCTTCTGTCTGCAGGGTGCGATCAGTGCCACAATTTTTTGGAAGCTTCGAAAAGATACTCACTCGTTTGATGAGTTCAGCTACGAGGATGACGATGTTTTATGCCACTGCAAGTTACGAGCCTCACGACGTATATCACACACGGAGGCAAATACTCACAGAAAGTTTTTCGGATGTCCGTTATATAAGTCATCGGTAAGTTATTTATTAATCAATGTTCGAAGTCATTCGATCATACCGTATTGATTGATTATGCTCATATTCTTCAGTTGTGCTTTTATGTAGGATGACAATGGATGTGGTTTTTTCCTCTGGTATGACACAAAAATACAGCTAGACAAGCATCATCTCACGAAAATGGTTGGCGACCTCACCTTGCAGCTACATCAAGTTGAAGACGAGAAAAAGAAATTGGAGTCAACTTTAGATCGGGTTATCGACCGATCCTCTGCTGAAGCATGTTCAAGCTGCATCGTTCAACCAAACGAGTCGTATATTCTGCACGAGTTGGAGGACATTAAGGACAGACTTGCTCGACTTGAGGATGCTGTATTTTTCAAACCATAATTAGATTGGTTGTACCAACTTGCAGTAGGTTATATATTGGATTAGCCAAAACATGTTGGTGATTATATATTGTTTGTATCAATTTTGTACCGTTTATGGAAATGACATTGATACTACCTCAAACTTGTTTATGAACTCTGTTGTACCTGCACTCTTGCGCCATGGCTACTGTTTTGGTGCAATAACTTCCTATGCTATTGGATCTCCATAAATTCAAAACAGTAAAGACAGGTAGAAGAACGAAACAATGGTTGTAAGGTTCTGCTAAACACTTGCTCAAAATTAGCAATTGGCAATGCATTGCATGTTTCAATTTACCAAACTGGAAGGTTCTACTAAATACAATCCTGCATCAGTTCCAAACCAAATGATATCCAAAATGTGTCAAGCTATCTTCACAAACCCCCTGATCAAACTAAACTATCCAAAATGTGTCATGCTATCTTCACAACTATCCAAAATAAGCTACTGACTCTTTCAGTCTTTGAGTCATCATCCAAAATAAGTTACTGACAACAATAATTAACCAAAATGCTCCTTGATCTCACAGCAAGTCAGTCCACTTCAGCGAAGCATGCGTTCGACGAAGCGCTTCTTCGCATGATCAGCCAAACTGAAAAACACTTGTAGCATTCCGTCATCCTTTGCGAGCTGCAAACTCGCATCCACCACTTGGTCCGTGCTGAGGCCATCAATTTTCTCCAGCTCCGTGTACAACATGCTCCGTTGTCGCTTCGCATCACCTGCTTCTCCTAACATTTCCTTCAACGATGCCATTGTCTCCTGAATTGCTGGCTTCAACTCCGCTATGTCGTCATCGTCATCATTCTTGGACCGACGCACCCTCTTCCGAGCACTAGTAGCTCCAGATTGCGTGGCCCTTTCAGATGGGGTATTCGGGTTTGGTATTTCTTCAGTTGCTGGGTTATCTGGTTTATCAGGCTGGTGTTGCTCAGTTGGACTCGGCTGATCGTCCTCGGCCCTTGGGGTAGTCCACTCTAGCGTCAACATATTAGGTAGATCAATGTTAGGACAAACCTGCTCTAAATCTTCCGGGCCTACGGCCCCCTTGCCAGTTGCACGCCCTTTCCCAAACACCTTCTCCAGGCCATCATAACAAGGAAAAGGGACTCTATTCAGCTTGGCACAATGACTATGTTTCTGCGAAGCCAATAGCACATAACAAACTTGTGAAAAACAAAACTTGATGTTCTGGAAAATTTTAGTATTCATTTACATACCTCGACGTACTCAGCGTACGAAGTATCTTCGATGTCAACCATTTTCTTGACATCATCCCAACCAGCACCGCTCAATCCACGTAACTCTTGTACATCTAGAAATTTTGCCTTTAAGGTCTTACAACGAGAGACTATGTTCGGGGTTGCCTTCACGCCACAATTCGGTTTCTCTTTCTAACATAAGGCGTTCTAGGAGAACGTACGCCCCATTCGCAAACTTTCCCTTGGCATCAACCTTCTTGTCATCGGCAATGTTCAAGATACATTTAACAAGTAGCTGGTCGAGTTCGTCGTTCCATGGGAAGTATGATCTCCCCCCTTCACCGTCACCAGTTTCATCTGCAGTCTTCTTTCTTCCCATCTGCCAACAACAATAGTGCAAAGTGACAATATAAAATAGGATACCACATGAGTTTAGGTTAACAACCAATGTAAACATCATCAAGAGCATAATACATAAACATTAAAAGCATACACATAAGCTACACGTAGCAGCAACCAGCAAATTAAATTTCAGCAACTAGTTGTTCGAGTTATACAGATTATAGTTTCACATGATATTACAACTAACAGCTAGCAGTTCAGAAAACATCATACTAATATTACAAATGCACTAGAACTTCAACATAGATCCAAACACACTTCGTTCTCAAACAAACAACAATTATTGCCTACTCCTAGATCGCCACATGTCTTGTGCTTTTTGAATACGAAATTGACTCCATTCAGGTGTTGGTTGCATAGATGACACAGCTTCTTCTACTTCCTCGGCTTCTCTCATCGATTCCCTTGTTGGTCTTTGGAGGTACGCTCTTTCCAGATCGTCCATGCCTACTTCCTGTTTTATGAAGTTGTGAAGAAGACAACAAGCATGCACAATTCTGCTCACAACTTCGGTAGAGAACCATGTAGTGTCTCGGAGAATGGTCCATCTCATTTTTAGTAGACCGAAAGCACGTTCTATGACGTTACGTGCACTTGAGTGTTTCATATTGTAGTCTTCCTCGGCCGTGGTGGGCCGGTTTGGTCCCCATTCCTTCAGGTGGTATCTTTGACCTCGGAATGGTGTCAAAAAAACTTCACAGTGAAACATGTTCTAGAGTGTCAAACCCCTAAACCCAATAATTAAAGGAATGATTGTATGACGCTTGGTACATATACCTTTTTGTACCCTCAACCCATTTGGCTTAGACAAGGCATCTCGTAGTACCCTCCCATCGTGAGCGGACCCCTCCCAACCGGCTAAACAGTAAATGAACTCAGCATCTGGATTGCACACGCCGAACACATTGGTCGAAACTTCACCTTTTCTGTTGCGATACCTAGGCTGATCTGCTATTTTGGTACGAACCTTGATGTGAGTC
The DNA here is from genome assembly GCA_034768395.1 of Linum lewisii. Taxonomy (NCBI): domain Eukaryota; kingdom Viridiplantae; phylum Streptophyta; class Magnoliopsida; order Malpighiales; family Linaceae; genus Linum; species Linum lewisii. The sequence continues at coordinate 45,277,005 of CM068303.1, read as the reverse complement.
CCATCTAGCGCCCCAAAACAGTTCTGCAAGGCATCTATTATTGGACAATGGACACTGACGTACCAACTAAGAGGTTATAAACGTTAATGGGAGTGTAGGTACCAACCTTGAAATGCTTCCAATAAGGATGAGTGGAATGTTCAGGAACAGGAACAGCTTTGCGGTATAAGGTACAGTGCAATTTAAGTATAGTCGTGAGGACCGCATGAATACATGCGCAAACTGTCCTACCTGAACGACCAAACCTTTTTTGCAAAATTTTGTTCTTTGTGTTGTGTCCTAGTGTCCACATGAACATCACAATCATCTCATCTACTGGGACATTGTGTATCGATTCTAACCCACTCCGTCACCAAGACATCGCATAGCCTATTAAATACATGAATGTTCACCCTGATGGTGTCAAGACTTGATTGATTACTGCATTTTGTTGCATCATACATGAAATCCGCTCTCTTTCAATCTCCACGCAACAATCTATCTATGTAGCTTTCTTCGGGTACACGACGAAGAATTGGCCTACGTCGTCGTCTAATTAGTTTGAGTAAGAGTATGAGGAGATACAACCACAATAGAGTTGTGGTTAGAAACATTCTCCTACGTGGTGCGGATAGAGCCATCAACCTTGCCATCAGTACGGTTCGATGAAGGATGAATGAGCAACTGATTAAGTGCACAACGTGTTAAACACATATGTGAATAATGATCAACAAATTGAATAGGAAGTCAATAGAAAATACAACAAAGATGATTGGGTAATTGTTTTTACTGACAGCAAGTAGTTCTTTGCTGCAATATCATGTTGTTGGGTTCAAACAGAGATATGTTTTTGGTTTGTTGCTGTCGATTATATGAATAGAAGAAAATACCCAACCCTAATTTATTAATAGGATTCAGCTAACACTAGCAATCTAATGGTGATAACGATTGAAGAAGTAGGATATCTGGGGTAGAAAGATGAGAACAGAGGGAAGACGACAGAGTAACCCTAAACTTGGTGAACGATGTGAGGAAGACGACGCTAAATCCCTACACTGGAACGACGGACATAAAATCGAGGCGGCGAAGAGAAATAGCATTGAGAAGTATGGAGAGAAGAAGAAGTATGGAGAGAAGAAGGAGCACCTGGTTAAGAAGTTCTCCTCGTCGCGAATGGTTATCGGCAGCAGGTTCTCCTCTGTAGTTGGCTGCTTGACGATAACAACAGTCGGCTAAAAAATATCAGGGGTAAGGATGAGAAAACCCCTAAAATTGTAACGGAAAGAGTGAATCCCGTGTTGTTGATTGAGATTTCAAATCAGGGATTCTGAAAGAATTGGGCCCATTAAGGTTTTACTTTCCGCCGGCATTGGACGTGTCCTTTAGTACTGGGAAACAAGGAAAGTACTAATGTCGCCGCAATTGACCAAATGTTGTGCACAAATCATTGACAGAAAACGACCTGTAAAACTCTGTCGGGAAGTTAATCAATCATTGTTATTGATTCAAGGGTTTTACTCTATTTTGATCTGCAGATTTCTTGTCAAACATCAATCTGCAATTCATGGAGGACGTTATCCTCACATACATTCTCTGGTTCTGTATTCCCTTTCCTTGGTTGGAGTGGACAAATGAATTCAAGCTGCTCTGATTCTTGTTCAAAGCTTTTCTACTTGGGGCTGTAAAGTCAGAGGTTTTACCTTATCTGCAAATCTCTAAATTAATTAGCTGAAGCTTCCACGGAATTTCTTCCACTTCAACTGTTGTTTGTTCGGAGGAAGCCTTGCCGGCAAACACTCTGGTGACCCCTTCATTAATCAGTGTCCGGAAATTAAGTTGAAATTTCAAATTTTAATTTCGTTTGTGCTTAATTATAGCCAATCCGATGTATTAATCATTTTCTCATTATGGTGATTGCTAATTTAAGATTTTGATAACTGTTAACCCAAGTGTCGTTGATTATTCATTAGCAGTGATGGCTGTTGGGCTAATTTGAAAATAAAATAGTGGACATATTTAATTGTTGTTGTTGTAAGGTTGCAGGGTAATTAACTGTTGATTTAGGAGAAATTAGTGGTTTCCATATTAATGAAAATCATTTTATTTAATGAAATTAGGTAATCACACAGGTTGTAAGATTGCAAGGGAAATTGAAAATTCTTTTGGTTAAGTAATTATAGAAAATGGAGGAATTAGTGAGGTATGTGAAATCACGGATATCATTTTTCGTCTTATTAATCTTTCATTCTTTGACAATCCCCTAATCATTTTAAAATTCCATACTTGGTTCTATTTAAAGATTGGTTTGCAATCCCATTCTAAAGGCATTTTCGAACTCTGAAATTTTCAAAAGATGTCTTCCAAAAATAACTCAAACACTAATGATAAAAAACATAGTGATAGAGGGTGATGCAGAGCAAGTTAAAAATAAAATAACTCATAGTAAGGTCTTACACTCCTCAGCTGGGGCAATTGTTTCCGAAATTAGACAGTTGATTAATGAGCTTGTTTTTATTGAATATAAGACTATTCCAATAGCTCAAAATAGTGTTGCTCATGCTCTTGCCAAAGAGGTTTTGGCATTTTTACCGAATTCTTCGAGCTTGTTAAACTTAAGACATGTAGGTTAGGTAATTAGTTGGTGGATAAATCTCCCCCCTCCCCTCCCTTCCCGTTATTTTTCTTTTTCCATTTTTTTTATCTGCTAGGTTGGCTCACGGTCTACGATATCTCTTCGGGAGATATCCTGAAAAAAAAATACTAGTGGAAGGTCCGTTGGACTTGGAACGCTACGACCTCTTATGAGGCACGGAGACACGACGTATTACTGTGTAATCTCATAGTTGTCTTTCAATAAAAAAAAAAACTAGTATTACCTCTTATGAGGCACGGAGACACGACGTATTACTGTGTAATCTCATAGTTGTCTTTCATTAAAAAAAAACTAAATACTAGTGGACTAGAATCTACAGTATACAACAATGCCTTTAATTTTCTACTCTAAACCTTACAAACAGTCTACAATACGAACAGAATTCGAACCATACACCATTACAATAATATGCATGTTTTGAGTACTAGTGCACAACAAAACTTTATAGCCATGTTCGTTAGATAATATACCAGTTGTCATAGTATTAGCAAATAAGGAAAATTCGAGCAAATCTCTTATTAGCTGAGTTGGTTACTTAAATGATCACTAAACTTTGACCAAATAATCCGGTGGTCACTGTTCTTCAAAAATTTCCTAGCACTCACACAACTTTGGCCGATTATCCTAGCAGTCACTACCGTCTACGGACATCCAATTTTCCATCCATCCGCCTACGTGGCGATGCCATCAAGGCAGCCACATCATCTAAATTGCCACATCAACTAAACCTACCCAAACCCAAACCCAAACTCATACACCCACCCAAATAACCCAAACAATTACCAAACCAAAACTCTTTCCTCCTTCCTTCTCTTCTCCTCCACCACCAACTCCACCGCAACCATCCCCACCACCGGTGGGATGCCGCCGCCTTCGGTGGCTGGGTTCATCCGGCCGATCTCCTCTTCCCTTTGAGTCGTCGCCGTCTCCCCCGCAAAATCCCCAAATTCAAACACTCAATTGAAAAACCGAGGAAAAAATGGAGAAGCGGCTCTGCTCGTCTCTTCACTCGTCCGTCGACGATTTCCTTACCTCCGCCGTGAAGCTGTCTCTGAAATCCAGCAAGTCCACTCTCTGAAGACGCTGATTCATTCCATCTCTCCTTCTTCTTCTACCTCCATCACTCTCCCTTCTTCCATCCACCGCTTCATTTCCGATTCCATTGCCTCTTTCCACATCCTCAGCCAACCACTCTCGCTTGTTTCCTTTTGGGTCTCAATCTCTACTCTTTGGACACATCACCCCACCAGCCGCAAATTAGGTCACCGGAAGTAAAATCAATCCAGCCGTTTGAAAGGGGAAGATTAAACTATCTGGTCACCGGAAGTAAAATCAATCACGCCCTTGACTGTATCGCTCCACAGCAAAAGGGTCAAGTTGAGTATTGGGAATTCTGTGGTTCGGATCTGTTAAAGGGGGGAAGATGAAATTTGAAGAAGACTTGTGACCAAACCCAGTTGTTCGGTGGAGCTAGGTGGCGGTTGTTGGCAGGAGAAGGATTTGACTTCAGATTAGAGTAAGGATTGTTTCTGGAAGATGCTTGAGAAAGAGAGAGAGAAACAGAGTATGAGTCTATCAGATGAGAGTCCAAAGAGTAGAGATTGAGACCAAAAACGAGGCTAACGACTCAAAGGGAAGAGGAGATCGGCCGGATGAACCCATTGCGGTGGAGTTGGTGGTGGAGGAGAAGAGAAGGAAGAGGAAGGAGGAAAGAGTTTTGGTTTGGTAATTGTTTGGGTTTGTGTATGGGTTTGGGTTTGGGGTAGGTTTAGTTGATGTGGCAATTTAGATGATGTGGCTGCCTTGATGGCATCGCCACGTAGGCGGATGGATGGAAAATTGGATGTCCGTAGACGGTAGTGTCTGCTAGGATAATCGGCCAAAGTTGTGTGAGTGCTAGGAAATTTTTTGAAGAACAGTGACCACCGGGTTATTTGGTCAAAGTTTAGTGATCATTTAAGTAACCAACCCCTTATTAGCTCTTTAGTTAAATATGTTCGTAAATAATATAAGATATATTTAGAATTTTCTCTTAACAACTCAAGTTATTGGAATGCAATAATTCATAACAAACGAGAGTTTTGAAAGATTCAAAATTCAACTAAAACTATTATAAACTATGAATTATTATGTCATAAATTCATGTTTTCTTTCAATATTAACGTGACAAGATTTTATCCATGTTCGTAGGTATAAGACACATATTCTAAAGTTGAAATAGTTACTTACGATTTGAGAACTCAATTAACATTGCACGCATCTCTTCTCATTAGAACAACAACGGGTTGTAACATGAACTCAAATTAACATTGCAATATCTAAAAAGAGTCAATTATTCGATAAAATTTAGTGCATGACATCTCTTATCAGTTTTTGAACAATTGGGATGCAATAATTTTTTTGTTTTACCGTAAATTTTTTTTTTTTTTTAATATGTGTAACCATTGAATACATTTTTTTACCGTAAGAAGTTAGTGACTGTCATCAAGTTTTCGTCTCTCCTTTTACCTTAAAATTGTTAAAAACCTCTTATCAATTCCATTTTCCATCATATTCAAGAGATTGATTGGATTAAGATCGATTTTGTACCTAGATGAAGATTTGAATTCCGAACGATTTTCGAATGAGGGGATGAATTTCAATATTAAGGGCAAGATTTGTAACTTTTGAATATTTTGGTGGTCAATAATGCAAATTAGTGAGTAAAGAAAGGTGAATTTTGACAATTGGGCTGAAGATGTGATGAAAGAGAGAGTAGAAAGGAAAGGAGACAAATGCAGCGCAATATATGGAGTCGTTTATTTATGTAATAAGCCATTGAAGGTTTCTCTTCTTTTTATGACAGTCTCTTACCAGTTACTCCATCTGCAGAGAGAGTGCAGGCTCTGCTTCCTCCAGCACGCTCCTTCTCTTCTTCCATCTTCTTCATTTCCCCCACACACCAATAATTCATTTTTCTCCACACAAAAAACATGGCAACGGCTATTTCCCTCATCCCCGTTATCGCGGCGGCCGCCATCTTATCCCATCTGCTCCTCACCGCCGTTGCCGCCTCCGAGATCCAAGCTTTGACCGCCTTCAAGCTCGCCCTCCACGACCCTCTCGGCGCCTTGGACCGCTGGGATCCTTTTACACCCTCAGCTCCCTGTGACTGGCCCGGAATAGCCTGTTTCCACGGCCGAGTCCGTGAGCTCAGCTTGCCTCAGCTCCAGCTCTCCGGCCGACTCACTCCCCAGATCGGCGACTTGCGCCTTCTCCGGAAGCTCAACCTTCACTCTAACAACTTCAACGGCTCCATACCTCACTCCCTCTCTCAGTGCTCTGGCCTTCGAGCAGTCTACCTGCAGCACAATTCCCTCTCCGGCGACCTCCCGTCCTCGATATTCAACCTCACCAATCTCGAAGTGTTTAACGTCGCCAGCAATTTTCTCTCCGGTAAAATCCCTAGCGGCTTCTTGGTATCTCTCCGCTTCCTCGACTTATCGTCGAACTCCTTCTCAGGAGAGCTACCGTCGAATTTCTCTTCGGATTCACAGCTCCAGCTTGTAAATCTGTCGTTCAATAACTTCTCTGGTGAGGTTCCAGCTAGCATTGGTCACCTCCAGCGACTTCAGTACTTGTGGCTTGATTCGAATAGGCTGTACGGTACTCTGCCGTCGGCGATTTCGAACTGTTCGTCTCTTGTACAGCTGAGCGTGGAGAATAACGCGCTTAGAGGGCTGATTCCAGCGACGATCGGCTCGATTCCGAATCTCCAGGTGCTTTCTCTATCTCGAAACGAGCTCTCCGGCTCGATTCCGTCGAGTATTTTATGCAATGTACAGGGTAATCATTCGGCCGGGATTCGGGTTGTGAAGTTAGGGTTTAATGCTCTCACAGGAATAGCTCATCCGCAAGATGGCGGAGGAGGAGGAAGATGCGTCAGTAACTTGCAAGTTATAGAAATTCATGGTAATCGCATTAATGGTGTGTTGCCTACTTGGTTGACTAACATCACCACACTCCAAGTCATTGACCTCTCAAGAAACTTCTTCGTCGGGTTTTTACCGGCCGGGATCGGAAATCTTCTCCGGTTACGAGAGCTAAGAGTCGCCGGTAATTTGTTCAACGGCAGTCTCCCAACTGACATCGCAAAATGTACTTCTCTACAAGTCCTTGACGTCGGAGAGAATCGATTCTCTGGCGAGATTCCTTCCTTCCTCTTCAGCTTACTTGCCCTTAGAACACTTTCCCTTGGAGGAAATCTGTTTTCAGGGTCCGTTCCTCCCGGTTTCAGCGGATTGCCTGAGCTGGAAACGTTGAACTTGAGCGAGAATGATCTGAAAGGAAGTTTCCCGGAAGAGATACTAAGAATGGCGAATCTGAGCATATTGAATCTCAGCAATAATCGATTTGATGGTGAAATTCCTTCGAGTATAGGAGACTTAAAAGGACTACAGGTGTTGAACTTGAGCTCTTGTGGGTTTTCAGGAAAGATTCCGGTGGGCATTGGCGGATTGGTGAAGCTGGGAACTCTAGATTTGAGCAGGCAAAACTTGTCCGGCGAATTACCTTTGGAGTTGTTTGGGTTACCAAGTTTGGAAGTCGTTCACCTGGAAGAGAACAAGTTGTCTCAAGACATTCCAGAGGGTTTCAGCAGCTTAGTCAGTCTGCAGTATCTCAATCTCACTTCCAATTCCTTCAGCGGCGAGATCCAAGGGACTTATGGGTTTCTGAGGTCATTGACTGTTCTTTCATTGTCAAAGAATGGCATTACAGGGCAGATTCCAGGGAGCTTGGCAATTGTACAAGTCTCCAGGTCCTCGAGCTCCGTTCAAACCGTTTAAATGGCGAAATCCCAGGTGATATATCCCGTTTATCTCACCTGATCCAGCTCGATTTAGGGCAGAATGGTTTGACAGGAGAAATTCCAGGGGAGATTGAGAAATGCTCTTCTCTATCGTCTCTTCTTTTGGACGGCAATCAACTATCAGGCAGCATTCCAAGGTCATTGTCCAAGCTATCCAATTTAACAGCTCTGGACCTTTCGTCCAACAGTTTGACTGGCCACATCCCAGCAGACATTTCATCAATTTCTGGACTGAATTACTTGAATTTATCAAGGAACAGCTTAGAAGGGGAAGTCCCTGATCCACTCGGTGCTCGCTTCAATGATCCTTCAGTATTCTCCATGAACAAGTTGTGTGGGAAACCATTGAACAAGGATTGCTCCAATGTGAAGAACAGGAAAAGGAGGAAACTCATTCTGTTCATAGCTGTCGTCACATGTGGAAGTTTACTTCTGGCCTTTTGTTGCTCCGGGTACATTTACAGCCTCCTCCGATGGCGAACCAAACTCCGGGAATTCGCTGCAGGGAAGAAGCCAACCCCTAATCGAGCAAGCTCAGGAACAGACAGAAGCAGAGGAAGTAATGGTGGAGAGAACAATGGAGGAGGGCCAAAGTTAGTAATGTTCAACAACAAGATGACCTTTACCGAAACCATTGAGGCGACGAGGAATTTCGATGAGGAAAACGTTCTAAGCAGGGGACGATACGGTCTCTTGTTCAAATCCTCATACCAGGATGGAATGGTGCTAGCTATCCGTCGCCTCCTAGATGGATCAACCGTTGATGAGGCAACATTCCGCAAGGAAGTGGAATCCCTAGGAAGAGTAAAGCACCGGAACTTAACAGTCCTCCGAGGCTACTACGCAGGTCCACCGCCGGATGTGAAACTTCTGGTGTACGACTACATGCCGAATGGAAACTTAGCCACATTGCTTCAGGAAGCTTCACACCAAGACGGCCATGTCCTCAACTGGCCAATGCGCCACTTGATTGCTTTAGGCATAGCTCGTGGACTAGCTTTCCTCCACTCTAAATCGATCATCCATGGCGATCTGAACCCAATGAACGTCCTGTTCGATGCAGATTTCGAAGCACATTTGTCTGAATTCGGGCTCGATAAGCTTACCGTGCCACCACCACAAGGGAAAGCTTCCTCGTCAGCAGCTCCAGTAGGGTCAGTTGGCTACGTGGCACCCGAGACGGTCCTGACCACAGAGGCGACAAAGGAAGCTGACGTGTACAGCTTCGGCATCGTGCTACTAGAGATACTAACAGGGAAGAAACCGGCGATGTTCAAGCAGGAGGAGGATGAAAACATCGTGAAGTGGGTGAAGAAGCAGCTGCAGACGGGTCGGGTGTCGGAGCTGTTGGAACCAGGATTGCTGGAGCTTGACCCGGAATTGTCAGAGTGGGAGGAGTTTCTGTTGGGGCTGAAAGTAGGACTATTGTGTACGGCTGGTGATCCGGGTGATCGGCCGTTGATTAGTGACGTTGTGTTCATGCTAGAAGGGTGTAGGGTTGGTCCGGAGTTGCCTTCCTCAGCTGATCCAACTTCGATGCCATCTCCAGTAATTTAGATCGTCTCTCTTTCGGTGAGTAGAAAAACTGTGACAATTCTTTAAAATCCATTTTTATCTTTACTTTTGACTTATTAGTTAGTTAGTTGTAAGGTTTGAATAGGAAGAGTTTTGACTTTGATAGTGGTTATTGTATGATGTGTTGTGTTGGGTTGATTTTTGAATGCAAAATAGGTTGCAAATGAATTTTAAAAACATGGGGCTGCACCTGCATGTATTGTCGTCCAGAGCTTCTGAAATCTGAATCCAATAATAATCATAAAGGGGACCCTATAATAAAAGCCCGGAAGAAGCTGATGATAATTTTTTCAAAAAAAGTGACAGTTCTCAGTTCTCACCACTTTATTATATGCATCACTGTCAAAATATTTGGCTAATGGTATTATGCTGAATGAGGTGATTCAGCACCGTGCTGAACAGGGTATTTTGGTAAAATCATGTATTACAAATCTGATATGTGAACAGTAAAAATCTAACATAAAAAGTTACCATATAATTGAGAAACCACCATTGTTTCTCTCTCTATTTTCAAAAATAAAAAATCTCCATTTCTCTCTCTCAATTTTTCATGAACAAAGAGGAGATTTGTGTGTTCATTATGCCGGGAAATAGCACGTCGGGGGTGGATCTACGCATGAAAACGTCGGGAGAGTGCATACAACCCTCATAATGTGTATGAATCTTTGTATTTTCATATTTTTCGTGTTCTTTTCTTGTTTGATAGTGCCAAAAATTGATTCCGTAACATTTGGTTGAGATATGTTGGGTTTCGTAATGTCTGTAACCATTTCCGTAATACTTTCGTTATTGTTTTATAATATCAGTTTTTGTAATATTTTTTATCAATTTTCATAATACTTTTGTAGCTGTTTCGTAACACTTTCGTGCTCTTCATGTTACTTTCGTAATCCTTTATTTCTCTCTCCTTCTTTTCTCTCAAATACTTTCATAACTGTTTCGTAACACTTTCGTGCTCTTCATGTTATTTTCGTAATACTTCCGTGCTGTTTCTCCCTCACATTCTCTCGTTTTCGTAATGTTTTCGTAGAAACAAGAAAAGAGAATGAAGAAGAAGAGGAAAGAAGAAGATTCTAGATCTGGAATAGAGAAAATAAGAAGAGAAGAAGAAGGAAGGAGAAGACGAAGAAGAAGAATCTAGATCTGGAATAGAGAAAGAAGAAGAAGGAAGAAGAAGGAAGGAGAAAAAGAAGAAGAAGAATGAAGAAGAAGAAGGAAGGAGAAGAAAGAAGAAGAAGAAAGATAATTTATTTCTCCCTCCATTTTCAAAACTCAAAATCATTCATTTTCCTCTCTTTTCTCTTCTTTTTTTCTTTTTTTTCTCAATAAAAACAAGTGTTACGAATTAAGTACCAAGTATTACATTCATTTCCCTCTCTTTTTCTCTCCTTTTTATTTTATTTTATTTTATACTCATATAACTAATACGAAAGTAATTCTCAAATGTTACGAAACATGGTATAAAACCATACGAATCAGTACCAAGTGTTACGAATTAAGTACCAAGTATTACATTCATTTTCCTCTCTTTTTCTCTAAGAAGAAAGAAAGAAGAAAAGAAGAAGAAGAAGAAGAATGTGTTTCCCCCTCCATTTTCAAAATTCAAAATCATTCATTTCTCTCTCATTTTCTCTCCTTTCTTTCTTTTTCTCAAGAATAACAAGTGTTACGAATTAAGTACCAAGTATTACATTCATTTTCCTCTCTTTTTCTCTCCTTTTTATTTTTATTTTATTTTATGCCCACATAACTAATACGAAAATAATTCTCACATGTTACGAAACATGCTATAAAACCATACGAACAAGTACCAAGTGTTACGAATTAAGTATCAAGTATTACATTCATTTCCCTCTCTTTTTCTCTCCTTTTTTTTTCTATTTTATGCTCACATAACTAATACGAAAGTAATTCTCAAATGTTACGAAACATGATCTCAAGCGAAACTTGCTATAACCCAATACGAAATTAGTTCTCAAAACGTTACGAAACATGCTATAAAATCATACGAACCATGATTTGTACTTGAAGAAAAATAAGAAAGAGAATAGAGAAGAAAGAAAAAGAAGAGGAAGAAGAAAGAGAACGTGTTTCTCCCTCCATTTTCAAAATTCAAAATCATTTATTTCCCTATCTTTTTCTCTAAAAAACAAGTGTTACGAATTAAGTACCAAGTATTACATTCATTTCCCTCTCTTTTTCTCTCCTTTTTTTTCTATTTTATGCCCACATAACTAATACGAAAGTAATTCTCAAATGTTACGAAACATGATCCCAAACCCATACGAAACTTGCTATAACCCAATACGAAATTGGTTCTCAATACGTTACGAAACATGCTATAAAATCATACGAATCATGACTTGTACTTGAATCATTAGAAGAAAGAGAATAGAGAAGAAAGAAAAAGAAGAGGAAGAAGAAAGAGAATGTGTTTCTCCCTCCATTTTCAAAATTCAAAATCATTCATTTCCCTCTCTTTTTCTCTCCTTTTTTATTTCCCTCTCCTTTTTCCCTCCCCTTTTTTCTCTCATGATACACAATTTTAGATTCTCTCCTTTTTTGTTTCTCTCTCCTTTTTTCTCTCAACTACTTTCGTAGCTATTTCGTGTTCTTCATGTTACTTTCGTAATACTTTCATGTTGTTTCTCCCTCCATTTTCAAAATTCAAAATCAATCATTTCCCTCTCTTTTTCTCTCCTTTTTTTTATTTTGGAATAGAGAAAGAAGAAGAAGGAAGGAGAAAGACGAAAAAGAAGGAAGGAGAAAGACGAAGAAGAAGGAAGGAGAAGAAGAAGAAGAAGAAGAAGAAGAAGAATCTAGATCTGGAATAGAGAAAGAAGAAGAAGGAAGAAGAAAGAAGAAGGAAGAAGAAGAAGAAGGAAGGAGAAGAAAGAAGAAGAAGAAAAAGATGAGGAAGTATTACATGTGTATCATGACATCAAGTGTTACGAAATTAAGTAATATATACTCTAATAATTCGCAAAACATATACTTTGAGATCTTATTCGTATCAATTTGGACCATACTACGTAATAAGGGGGAGAAAATGGACAAGGGTTAGAACTTCAAGTAGAATACCCACATAACTAATACGAAAGTATATCTCAAACGTTACGAAACATGAACTCAAACCCATACGAAACTTGCTATAACCCAATACAAAATTAGTTCTCAAAATGTTACGAAATATGTCTCAAACGTTACGAAACATGTCTCAAACGTTACGAAACATGAACTCAAACCCATACGAAACTTGCTATAACCTAATACAAAATTGGTTTCAAAACGTTACGAAACATGTCTCAAACGTTACGAATCATAATTTGTACTTGAATCATTAGAAGAAAGAGAATAGAAAAATTGAGTACTCTCTTTCCTACTTTTCAGTCACTTTCTCCATCACTTTAACACATGACGAGATTACTATTTTACCCTTCTGACACTCTCATTTATTATAGTCATTGATCTTGTGGGGCCAAGCTCATGGATGGCTGAGATTTGATTCAGCATCATTCAGCACCATAATGAGTCAGCACCTGACTAATTTCCAAAATATTTGCCCTTTGAAAAGCTGCTGCCCCCACTTCATAATTGATTAAATTTAACTTCACCCTGGGTACAGCTGGGAAATTTATATCCACCTTTTTCTATTGCGACTTTTACCAGCAGGTGAAAAACATTGAAAGCTACTTGTCCTGTTATACAAAAAGGTGAGATCTTAATGGAACCCATCAACCCAACTGGGTTGTCTATTGAATAATGAACATGATGCGCATTGAAACCAAAATCAATGGGGGTAGTCTAAGTTGCTTATTGCAGTTGAAGAGATATAGAATGGGCACACCAGAAGAACCCTAATGATTTCATATCCTTTTGTAATCCATCTAATTCTGGACTCTAAAGAAAGATATTGACTTGCCTGTACCTCTAGATTTATATATGAATCAACACAAGTAAGTAAAACTAGGCCTTAAGGCATATACTATGGAATGAACTCAGAAAGGATATATACACAACAACATCTATGAGGAAGAGAACACGAGGACAGCAAAAATGAAATGGGAACTACACCAGCTTATTCTGCCGGGGAGATCTAAAACTATATATAAGCATTTTAGACAAAATCTATTTTACACATCAGCTTTTGGAGGCTTATCCTTAAATGTAGGTAAATATTATTTTTATTTATTTTTTTAAACTCTCTCTCTTCCCTAGTTCTTTTCCCTTTTAATTAGTTTTCTTATCATAATATTTTATGTGTTACTCAAAACATATTGTTTCCTTCACAAATGTTGTTCGTTTTAATTTTTCGAATCCAACGACATCAATCTTAATATATTTTAGTAAAAAATTAATATTATATTAAAACTATGTAGAGGATAACCAAACTGTTACTAAGCATTACTTACACCTACACAATAAAGAACCAAATATCACCCCCCCTTAATACACACTTTGATAACTAGCATTTTTTCGGCCCGTTAGCCGATCTGTAATATTTCCATTGTTTATTTAGTATAATTAGTAAATGATAAATGATCTTGTTCAATAATGATAAAATAAGATTATGTTTAGAAAATAATAAACTAACTAAAATTTTGAATTGAAGGATTAACCTTAATAGATCAAATAATTAACATGTGACTTAATTGAGAACTTAAATATTATAAAGTAGAAAATATAAACATAGTTAGATAATTGTTTATATGGTACCAAAATACACATAATATTTAAATTAAGTATCGTGATTAATTTTAGAATATTTTGAAACATAATTAAGTTCAAATTACATACTAAAATAAAATAGAACCCGATGTACTTAATATGCACAATTCAATGTCAACTCGATCAATACTCTGAATTTATTAATAGTAAATGACTTGTAACCAGCTTTACATACCCATGACTCATACTATTACACACTTGTGACCTCACTGGTCATTACTCATACTAAGGTACAATCTTATTTCTCCAATTTTCTCTAGCTCAATGGATATATTAATTGACAAATACTTCTCTTAAATATTCATAATTTTTTTTAATTTATGCAACTCAATTTTTTTTTAATTTATACTTTTCTTAAACAATCTTATCAAATGAGTGATGTATTCTAAACCAATACGACTTCAAAAGTTTTGTAACAAAATATTTGATTTACCAACAAAAGTAAGTTCAAGACAAACAGAAAACGATTGCAACTCTCTCTAAACATTTGCAAACAAATAAAATTGAGATTAAAAAAATCAACACTTAAAAAAAAAAAGAAATTGAGGAATGAAATCTTAATTGGCCCGTTAGAACTTAGAAGAATATGGAAATAAGGATCATGTTATATGAATATATTTAGGTTTGATGAATATACCCAATTCAATCTGACTCAATCCGATTAAGACTATGAATTTGTTAATAGTAAACGACTTGTTACCCGCTTTACTTACGATCTCATGACTCATACTATTACACACTTGTGACCTCATTGGTCATTGCTCTTACTAAAGTACAATCTTATTTATCCAATTTTTTCTAGCTTAATAGGTATTAATTGACAATACATCTCTTAAATATTCATAATTTTTTAAATTTATGCAACTCAATTTTTTTTTAACTATACTTCTCTTAATAAAATTTCCAAATGAGTGATGTCTTATAAACAAATATGACTTCAAAAAAATTAATTTACCTACAAAGGTAAGTTCAAGACAAACAAAAAATGCAATTTCCCTTGAAATATTTGCAAACAAATAAAGTCAAGACTAAAAAAAACAACAATGGCCAATTTTTTTTTTTAGGAATGAAACATCAATTGGCCGATTAAAACATAGAAAAATGTGGAAATTATGATTTTGATATATGAATATATTTAGGTTTGATAAATATGCCCAATTTAAATTAACTCAACTCAATCAATACTCTCGATTTGTTAATAGTAAATGACTTGAAACCTAATTTACTCACGATCTCATGACTCATACTATTACACACTTAGGACCTCACTGATCATTGTTCTTAACTTCTTATTAAGGCACAACCTTATCTCTCTAATTTTATCTAGCTCACTGGATATATTAACTAACAAATACTTCTTTTAGATATTTATAACTTAGTTAACTTGAATGGCTCCAACACATATAAATAATGTACATTATTTTTTAAAATAATCTATAACTTGTAGTTAGCTTGAATACCTTTCAAGAATTCATTTGAGCAAATAAATTATCTAATATAATAATTTAATTATTCTACAAAATATCATGATTCAATCAATATCCAGTTTATATGTCTCATTCCCACCATTATCATAACGTGTGTAAAATATATTAGTCTTGTATATACATTCATAGAGTGATAATTAAAGTGTTCGAGTATATGATGCCAGAGATTATATGTGGCAAAGAAATAAATTATCTCATTTTAATCCCAAATTAATTAAATATCAACACAAAACTCGAATTAAACAAAAGTATCATCATCTCACAATAAACTATATAAATGAATTATTACCATACTTTCACTCACTCTACTCTCTATTCAATTTATCACTTCCATTCTACAATAAACTGGTGATTATCATAAAATAAATGAATGTGCAAAATCATGAAAGGTGAAATATGTTTCCAATTGTGCAATAAAATGTCGAGAAGCAATGTGCTTTAATTATATTATATAAATATAAATTAGCTTGTCTAGCTTAGCTGATAAATTAACTTATTTTTATCCTTGAGGTTGTAGGATCGAGTCTTGTAGTTGTTGAAAATTTAACATTTTTGTAGAAAAACAGTTTATATAGGTCCATTTATTATCATTGCAATGGAGAAAATACATAAACAATTATACTATTTTTCAAACAAACTTTTCAAATGAGTTAACTTTGCATAGTATAGGGGTAAAAAGGTGTATATAAACCCAATAATTTACCAACAAAAGTAAGTTTAAGACAAAAGGAACACGAAATTGTAACTCTCTCGAAACATTTACAAATAAATAAAGTCGAGATTAAAATAAACAACACTGTCCAAAAAAATCATTTTGAGGAATGAAATTTCAACTGGCCCGTTTAAACTTAGAATAAATAAGGAAATAAAGATCATGTTATATGAATATATTTAGGTTTAATGAATATGTCAGATTCAAACTGATTGAACTCGATCAATACTTTGAATTTGTTAATAGTAAATGACTTGAAAAAATGGTCTAGATATTCTAAAAAAATAATTTATATATCTAAATATCAAATATTTTTAATTATATATGAAAATCAAATTAAAATTATTCTTATGATTTTGAGGCACATGAGCTTACTTAATTCTTAAATTCTTTCTACATGTCTAAACTTAGAGGAATGAATAAAATATATTCCAACCCGTTTCATGAACAAAATCCACTACAGGTTAAAAGCCCGGTGTATCTTTAAAAGTTTAATTAACTTAAAAAATATAGAAAATAAACCATTCCAACTGAATTTTATATTTGGAAGAGACAATATACTTGCATACATAATATATTATTTGATTCAAATTCCGATGTATCTTTATACCTTTAACATGAGAAAGCTGTAAAATAAAATATTTTAAATGGATTTTATATTTGATTTATTATATACTTTAAAGTCTAATATACCATCTTGATCATATTATTTTAATATCAGAAATTCAATTTATAATGTTAATGATCCTCTTAATTGATTGATTAACATCTTGATCATATTATTTTTATATAAATTATTATAATACTCATATATAAAATAATTTAGTTAAAACATTGTATTTTAATTCCAAATATATATATCTAAAATAAAATTTATTTATCAAAGTGAAAATATTAGTTAAACTTTTTTTGGACGATTTAAAATTTTAGATAAAGTACCATATATTATATCGATTTATGACGCTTTTAATATTTTAAAATTTTATTGATTTAATATGTTGAAAGAATCGTATATTAGGCCATTGACGATGTTAGAGAACAAATTTATTGAATGTGTTTGGAATATTTTAGTGTATAGTAGATTGTAAAATTATCAGTGTGAATAGTAGCCAAAGTTTTTTAGTATCATTTCGTATGTTATTTTAATTATATTTATACTAATTTATGATTTATTTAATTGTGTATAACAATTTAATATTTTGAATGAATTATGTATTCGATCCATTAACGTTTTCAATGAACTATATGATTGAATGTGCTTGGGAAATTTTAATGAGTTCTAGATTTTAAGTTAATCAAAGTGTGGATGAGAGTTAAACAATTTTAGCCTTCATATTGTGTCACACACACACACACACACAAATATATATAATATATATATATATATATTTATTATAACGTTTAAGGTTTTCAATAAACAACATATTCAGCTTGTTTACGTTGTAAGTGAATAATATGATTGAATATGGTTGAAAATTTTGTGATGTAATGTGTATGTGCAAGTAATGCTTAATGTGCGGTTTGACTATCCTGCATATAGTCTTTAATATTAGATTAATCATTTACTAAAATATATTAAGATTGGTGTCGTTGGATTCGAAAAATTAAAACGAACAATATTTATGAAGGAAATAATATGTTTGGAGTAGCACATAAAATGTTATAAAAAGAAAACTAATTAAAAGGGAAAAGAAATAGGGAAGAGAGAGTTTGAAAAATTAAATAAAAAATAAATTTGATGAAATAGTATGTAATTAGTTATTTATGCGGGAGAATTGGGAAGAAAGAAGGTGTGATGAGAGAGAAGCCTAAACTCAAGGAGAGGAGGCCAAAAGCTTATGTGGCAATGGATTTTTATCCAAAATGTTTATATAGTGTTTTAGATTTTACAATCTACTATACACTAAAATTTTCCAAACACTTTCACTAAATTTGTTCTCTAACATCGTCAACGGGCCTAACATACGATTCATTCAACATATTAAATCAAGGAAAATGGTACTTTACCAAGTTAACAAACAATCCACTATGCTATGAAATGATCAATTTACCCCCTCCTACTATGGCAACCTAACAAACAACCACTTCCATCCAAAATTTCGTTAAGTGATGACTCACCAATATGACCCATCCTTAATTAATGACAGTACATTGCCACATCATCGAGTTTAATATATGGTACTTCATCTAAAATTTTAAATCGTCCAAAACAGTTTGAATTTCCAACATATTCAATCATATTTTAACTAAATTATTTTATATATGAGTGTTATAATTCTATATTATAAAATCATTCATACAAAAGTAATATATCAAGATGTTAATCAATCAACTAAGAGGATCATCAACATTATAAATTGGATTTTTCATATTAAAATAATATGATCAAGATGGTATAGTGACTTTGAAGTAAATAATTAATCAAATATAAAATTTAGTTAGGATATTTATTTTCCAACATTCTCATGTTAAAGGTATAAATATACATCATGATTTTGAAGTAAATAATATATTATGTATGTATATTGTTTCATTCAAATAAAAAATTAAGTTGGAATGGTTTGTTTTCCAGCTTTTTTAAGTTAAATTTTTTAAGATACATCGGGCCTTTAAAGTAAATAATATGTATGGCTCCATAACCTATAATGGATTTTGTTCATGACACGAGTTGGAATATAGTTTGAACATTCGTCTAACTCGATACCTGTAGAAAGATTTTAAGAATTAAGTGAGTTCATGTGCCTCAAAATCATAAGAACAACTATTTGTTCGTCATATATAATTAAAATATATATGATTAGATATATAATTTCACTATTATTGTTTGGTTCGAATAACTAAGGAAATATTGGTAACTATTTATTCAGTTGATTTATTTAGGTTGTCAATGTGAAGTGAGAGAAAAAATCTTGAATTGGCCAATAAGCCGAAAAACTATATATCAAGAATTCTTAGTAAAAGCAATGGTTAGTGAGGTCACGAGTGTATAAGGGTATGAATCATGAGATATTAAGTAAAGTAGATTACATGTCAATAACTTTTTCCAATTCAGATTATTGATCGAGTTGAGTTAGTTTGACTTGAACATATTCATGAAATCTAAGTATATATATAATGGGAAAACGCCCAAGTACCCTAACACTAAATTTTTTTCATATTTGTGTTTGAATATTAGAGTTTGAGGGTTGTAGTTTAGTGTTCAAAGATTAGGATATAGTGTTAGGGGTTTCAAGTTTATTATTGGGGTTTATGGTTTTTTAATTTGGACTTACGGTCAAATTTAGAGTTTTACATGCGATTTAATATTAGAGTTTATGATGTAGTATTTGAGGGTTAGGATTTAGTGATCTTTACTTCTATATTCTTTTAATGTGTCAATTCAGGCTTTATTTTTGTTATGTTGAACTACACCTGAACATACTTTTTTTTACACAGATGATGGTTTTTTAGTCTTGACTTTGTTTGTTTGTAAATGCTTCAAATGAGTTGTTATTAATTTGGTTATTTGTGTTGAATTGACTTTTGTTTGTAAGACTTTAGGATTAATTAAATATTATGTAACAAAATTTTTGAAGTCACGTTAGGTTTAGATGACATCACTCATTTGAAAAATTTGTTTGAACAATAGGTATGATTGTTTATGTCATTTCTCCTTTACAAATTTTTAATGGTCATAAGTGGACCTATTTTATTTGAGTATGTAATCAAACTTAATTAATATTTAAAATATCCTTAAATTTATCATAACATTCTTTTATTTAGTATATATTTTTTTGGTATTGTATTAACTCTACCAACAGGCCAATAATATACATATTATATGAGCACTTATAATTAGAGAGGTATTCCCTTTAAATTGAAGATACGAACCAATAATATAGTTTTATTTCATCTTATTTATTAGACTTAGAAATTAAATAATAAAATTTCAATATCTTTGAAGCGCTTTGAAGTTTTAGAATTTTTTTTCTAAACTCAAATACACTGTTTTCAAGTTGAGAATTTTAATAATAATTAGTTTTTTTATGAATTTTACTTGATGCATATCAAACATATCCAATATATAAAAATAATAAATTGACTAGAATACTTAATAAAAAATAGGGTAACCATAATAATAATATAATGTTTAAAGAGAAATTAAATACACACTTTTTATGAATAAGATATATAATAATACACCTACAAAAAATGTAATTTTTATTTATGTAGGGCCACTTATTTTTCCGTCATATTCTACTATACTAAAATAAAAATTTATCTTATACGAGAGCTACTAAGTTAAGTAAATAGAAAACGACTTAAAGATGTTAGTAAAATATAAATATTTTGACCCTCGATTTTTTAGTTTGATTTCAATATTTTGATTTAAAATTTTAGTTGGTTTTAATTTGGCTAAATATAATCCTAAATTTACTCATTTACATGATTATTCTTCATTTACTAATTATACCAAATAAAGTCGGCCAACGGGCCGAAAAAGTACTAGTTAGGGAATAAGGAGGCAATATGGAAGCGGCACATAATTCCTGGTATGAAGAAGCTTACAACTATTAACGAATATGTAATCAAATCCGAAATGTGATAACAAAATCCGTTGTAGTCTAGTTGGTCAGGATATTCGGCTCTCACCTGAAAGACCCGGGTTCAAGTCCCATTAGAAAATAGACCCCAAAAACAAGTAATAATAATATGAAAACCCAAAAAAGAGAAAGGATGAAGTATTAGATAAATGGTTCCTTCCAGCTGGTTTAGGTGAAATAATGGAATCTAAGTAGAAAAACAGTGAAATGAATGAAGCCAAATAGATAGATGGGATGATTGGTGGATAAATCAATTAGTTATCTAATCCTTTTCATTTTAACAAATTTGATAAGCCAAAAGGAAAGGAAAGGAAGGGATGATATGATCCATTTCATTTCATTATCTTGTTTATTATTCATCTTTATGCCTATTCGGCTGATCATTTTATCATTTACGGCCACAAATATGTCCAATTCATGATCCGTGTTCTCCGGTAAATCATTATAGATTTGAAGTGACCATGCATGCTAATATATAAAGTTGGTGTATGCACAAATAGTGACCTAGATACCTTGTGGAGATTCGAATTCAAGTTTGCTAATTTACCATACAATTTCCTACTTCATATTCATCACCTAAAAATAAATTTGTAGGCAAACCTATTCAGTTTATGTCAAACATATTCAAAATTATTGGTAATCCCAAAAATTACCATGTGTTGATTTTTCGTTACATTTTCCATCTAAGTTAACGAAATTTAACCCAAAGTGAGGTGTCAACTGATGTATCCAACTTTTTGACACATAATGTAATTTTTTTTAAAAAATTCCTTTTCTTTTCTCTTCTTCTTCCGTACCCAAACTTCCCCCTCTCTCTTCTCCGACTCTTTCTCCCCCTCCTTCATCCATCCCTTCCGTCGACCAACACAGCTCTTTCTTCCTACCACCTCCAACCCTAAATCCCCTATCCTCTCACCCTCACCCTCCCCAACACCACTGAAACCCTCAAGCATCCCCTATTTTAACTCCCTGCACCACACCCCTGCCTTGACTCGACACCTCTCCCTTCCCTCAAACCCAGAATCAGTGATTCAGATGTGAAAGAAAGGGCACTACAACATAACCTGGCTACGAAGGCAGATACACGGAGGCACATAGAATATTTGCCTCTAAATATACTTTTAAAGAACAAATACTATATGTGCCTCTATAGATGCAAATATCTGCCTCTAATTGTATTTTACTTATTTATTTTAAGTTTAATAAATATTATTTTATAGTTTTAGAGGCAGATAATTTATAACTGCATTAAAAGTTGTAGGATTAAACCTTTTAGAGGCAGATAATTTATAACTGCCTCTACGGAAAATTCATTTACAGGCAGATAATTTATAACTATCTCTATAAGTTACACAGAAAATTTCTTTAGAGGCAGATAATTTATAACTGCCTCTATAAGTTACACAAAAAATTTCTTTAGAGGCAGATAATTTATAACTGCCTCTATAAGTTATATGGAAAATTCCTTTAGAGGCAGATAACTTATAACTGCCTCTATAAGTTACACATAAAATTTCTTTAATTTAGAGGTAGATAATTTAGAACCGACTTTATAGGTTTTACGATTAAAATATTTAGAGCTAGATAATTTATAGTTGTCTCTATATGTTGTATGATTAAAATTTGCAGCGGTAGATAACTTGTAAACTATGTACTTTTTGTATAGATAAAATATAATTTTTTTAAAAGGTGAAATATATGTGTATATATATAATAAACATTGATGATTTTATTTTCTAATAATGGTTAAGGAGAAATTTACGTTTTTCAATTTCTTTTGTTGGCATAGTTTCTGCATACCTTTGAGTTTTGTGATTCATATTTAAAAACTGCGTAAAAAATATCAGTAAGTACTCTTGAACCAAGTGGTAAGAACTAAGAACTTAGCACATTTCCTTTAGCCACCCGGGTTCAAATCCCGTAGATAGCAAAAAAGTAGAAAATGATGTATGTAAATAATGAGAGAGTCCAATAGAGGAAAATATCTTGGTAGGAATAAATTCTTTTTAAAAGCATATATATGTACCTCTAAAAAAATTATCACCAACACAAATAAGTGCCTCTAAAAGGTGGCTAAGATGACAGAATAATAGTAGTTTAAAGTAGTAATTACTAACAATTATATCTGCCACTAATTCTTCTATTAATAACACATAACATGTTGATGCGAAAATTGACGCGCACAAAGTTTTTACTCACTAGATCACTCTAGCGAGATCGTTTTTCCCAAGGGTCTCTCTTTTTCTATTACTCAACGATAGTGGAATAAGCTATTCGGGGTTTTTGTCGTTGGTTTGAATTGGGTTTAAGAATGAACTAAGCAAACTAAAATGCAATTAAAACAAGTAAACAGTTAAAGCAGATTGGGGTTTCAGAGATAGACTAAGGCGGTTGTTCAGACTCGAATCCACGCTAGTTCGGTTTAGATGGATGAAACTATGCAATCGACGAAATTCAACAGACTAGACGACTCGACAAATCCTTATGTAATCTCTACTCCATAGTCAGGCCGTAGAGATTAAAATCTATCAAACCTACAAGCTCCTATGGTCAAGCTAACTTGCAAGAAATCAAGAACGATCAAGAACAGTGAAATGCCACAAATTCATGCAGAGAGATTAGGTTCTGACAATCCTATGGTCAAGCTAATGGAGAACCTAACGACCTCCTAAACTCTAGAATGAATTGCGTTCATGGTCAGACCCCGCGATTCAAAGATAAACTTAGAAACTAACAATTGATCAAGTTGCCAGAGTCAAACAGTTTAAATTAGGGTTTAGGAGAAATCGCATCTAAGTCTGAAATATCATCGATTAACATAAACGGGTTAGAAACCCGAAATCATCCATACAAATCCTTACTAACGCTTCATCTAATCTAAACAACCCTAGGAGTTTAGCTCGACATCACTACATAAGAAATCACAGAAACAACAGAGAAGAAAACCGAAGAAGAAGACATCTTACTCCGAGAAAACCTAATCTTGATGAATCCTAGAAACTCCTGAGTTAATCTTCGCTGCCTCCAGCTCCCCGTACGTTGCTGAACTCAATCCCTCTTTTTCTTTATTTCCCCGTCCACCCTGCTTTCTTTCTCCTTTCTTTCTACTGGCCGAAGCCCAATATTCAATTTCTGTCTTTCCTGCTGCCTCGTCCAATGCCGATATAAAATAGGATTTAATTTTTCCACTAATATCATTATCGCCGGCTTATATGTTGATGGGCTGCCCATTCTTAACCAAACAATTCCCCTTACTAATCTTCACCCTCACTTAGCTTTTAATAATCATGCAGGCCCACTTCTTTCATCCCAAACATAAATCTCTTCTCATTGGGCATTTCTTCATTTCACCATATTATAACATGCTGATGATGAATGAGTTGATGGGATTAGTAATCCCAAAACCAATGCCTCTTTAATTCTTTAATGATGATGGGCTGCTTACTCATCAAATCCATCCATTTTTGATACATCCACTTCCTTTTGATCTCCAACATCGTATATATCCTGAAATACGTTAAAAACATGCAAAAGCACATAAAACAGTCCAAATGGCCAAGAGGTACGAAACTCACACAAAATCATGCAAATTTGTCAAGAAGAGTACGAAAAATGTCGTCTAATGAGGGACTAAATACACCAATATTTGGGTGCATCAAATCACCCCACACTTAGACTTTTGCTTGTCCTCAAGCAAGAACTCTACACAACAATGCACCAACCTGAATAAGCAAACCGAAAATCTCTTGGTTCCTAGAATGATGTATACGATGCTTCTATCAAACAAGAGGATTACCCGACTGACCACACAGTTAAAACCAAACTCTGCGAGAGTAAAAGAGGAACAAGACTTTAACGAGCTAGTGAACAACCTGACTTGATAAAGGTAAGACAATACTTACTTCCGCTACACTTACTGTAGGACGCAACCCGACACTTGCTAGATAAGGGGACACGAATTGAACAAAATTAAAGAACATTTTTTTTCTGTTTTTTCTTTCTTTCTTTCTTTTTTCTTTTTTTTTTCAAGTCTTATTTTCGAATGGTCGGTACAGTGTGGATACTACTAGGTATGGAGCAGCCGGAAACCTTTGGAATTCCGCGTTATCCTAGACCCCAGCCACGATTGGGAGTAGGTTAGAAAAAGAACGCCACATTGAGACTTCCCTTTGGGACTACATCAATGGGCAGGCACGTATGCCAGCTCGTGAATCGACCCACAACTTCAATACCGAACCACTCATTTTTCAAATTTTCTCTGATTGGAACATTAACAACACTTTAAAGCACGAAATTAAAAGATCTCTTATCTAGACTTGATCATGGCATTGAACTAGAGAATTCAGCATTAGATAGACAAAGTCTTCCACATTACCAAGTCAACTGTTCACTAACACGGAAAGGACGAGTTTCTAGAAAACTACAAGCAAGAAGAGTGGGAGATGGTCATAATACGGGTTCTCACAAACACGTTTGGTCAGCTAAAGCACCACATCATTCTCACCATATGGAAAATGGTAAGCAAATCCAAGAAGATATTAAGCAGTCCGAAGAGATTCTTACAAACGAGAATGGGAAGCAGTGAAAGAGTGAAAAACAAAGCACAATCACCACCCATTTAACAACAAGAACTCAATTAACCAATATGCATGCATTGCAACAAGACCACCCCACATTTAAACTGGACATTGTCCTCACAGGACTAAAATGAGAGTAGAGGAATCTGGGAACCTGGAAAGTGAAGATCGGTGTCGTAGATGGCGGCGAGTTAGAGTTAAGTACCGGCGAACAGTCATGCGGAACCTAAGGACATCCTGAAACAGGAGAGAGCCTCACAACAAGATCAGAGCATTCAAGGTACAGAATAGACCACTGACTCAAGAATCACAAAAGTCCGACACAAAAATAAAACAACTGACTCAAAAACTTAAAACAGACTCCAGACATGGGTTGCCTCCCATGAAGCGCTCCTTCTTTAACGTCTTTGAGCTAGACGATACCTGATTATGGACCCCAACTCAAGAGTTCCTTGAAGTCAAACAACTTCTTCAAGGCTGGCGGTTTAGTGCCAAATAGCACTCCAGAAGGAGCAAGATGTAGTCGGTGGTGCTCAAGTAGATCCTGGTTCTGCTCAGATGACTTTTTCTTCTCAAATTTTCCTACTGGAGGAGGAAAAAGATAGTATGGTGTGTTACAATCAATGGTTGCAGTCTGCTCCACACCAATGTCATCCAAGTTGCTCTTGTAGTTGAGCTCATACACCTCAGAATCATTGCCCTCCTCAGTTTCAGTTGCCTGAATTACCAATGAAGGTGACTCCTCAATATCCATGTGCTCATCTCTATCTGGAACTACAGGCTGGCTCGATGGAAGCATAAATGAGGATAACTCCTCAATATCCAGATGCTCATCTTCAGCTTCAATCAAGAGATGGATAAGCTCCACATCTTCATCTACCACCATTGTCAAAGATTCTTCATCAGATACCTCTAGCTCACAATAGTCATGGGCTAGGTTATCATTTTCTTCTTCGACCAGCTCTCAAGAATCTTCTTCCATCAGTTGATATTGTTGCTCAATCTCGATGTTCACAACATTAGGAGCTCGTAGAGTCGAGAGGATCTTATTCAACATAAAATCTGTATAAGAATCCTGTTGTTGGTACTAGTGCGAATGTAGATATTCCTCTTCGTAATCTAGGTAGTAGTGTGTAGCTTGTGGCTCTAGCCAAGAAGGCAAGGGTGGTGGTTCCTCATTCCAGATTGGCAAAGGTGGCTGCTCTGATATATTCCATCCTTGTTGATATTCGTCGAATGGTACTCCATTATTGCACCATCCTTGGTATTGCCCATAAAACCTGTTATCCTGCATCTCAAAACTCAAGAGCACTACCCAGGTAAATCATGGAAAAAGATGGAGAGAAAAGAGATGATATCTTGATATATCTGAGCGCGTGGGGCGCGTGTCTGAAAAAGGTTTTCTCTCAACTTTTCTCAGTAGCGTTTCCGATCGCCGATCGGGTTGGAGCTTCTTCCCTCGGCGGGTGAGCTCCCGAGGGACTCCTCCTGGTCTGGTTGGTTGCCGGTAGGCCTCTGAGGCCCCGGGTTTCCTGCGTTCTAGGTTTGATTTTGATTGCGTACTCTGTTCCATTGCCGCATTGCGTTCTTGTGATCCGCCTCTGACCTAAGTTGTTTGTTGAGAGTTTATCTCTGGTGGGTGACCTCCCAGGGAATTTCCATTCAACTGTAGGCTACCGGTAGGCTCATTGAGTCCCGGATTAGGCTCATGGAGAAGGGTGAGTCCTCGAAGGTGGTGAATGGCGGTAAGTCTTGGGTTGATATAATATATGATCCCGCGAATGATCTCAAGTTTATAGAGATCCCGGAAGCAGCTTTGAAGGATGGGGTGCTTAAGCTTCCGAAGGAAGTGCTGGCGAAGGGCAAGGAAAGATTGAAGGCTGCAGTAGTCATTCAGTTTTTGGGAGTCCCTCCTCCTTTCAGAGTTTTGGCTTCGGTCGTGAATCGTCTATGGGGATATGAAGGTCAGGTGATTGTCTCTACTCTTCAGGAGAACTTTTTCCTTGTAGAATTTAAGTCAATTAAACTGTGTGAATGGGTTTTAAGTAGATCATGGCATATTCATAACAAGAGCATGATCATGAGAAGATGGGAGAGTGGAATTCAGCCTGTGGTTTTCTCTGAGAGCCAAACCCCAGAGTGGATCATTTTTAAGAATGTCCCTCCTGATGTTATCTCTGTAGAAGGTGTAAGCTGGCTATGTAGTCTCATTGGGAAGCCTGTGAAGAAGTTTATAAGGGAAGGACTGGATGTGAAAGTGTGTATCATCCGTGATAAAGCTTGTGTGTGTCCGGAGAATTTATCATTGGAGATGGAAAATGAAGAAATTGTTACTATTGGAGTGAGTCAAATGAAGGCTAAGGAATACAATGTTGGGCATAGGAAGGTACGGAGAGTAGCTCAAGATAATAGGAAGACTATTCCTATTGAGAAGAAGGTTATTGATCCTGTTATTGTGGATACGGATGGAGTTGTTAGGCAATCCCCTCAGCCAGAGGGTAATGTTAGTACCCCTGTGGGAGATGAAAAAGTTGCCTCTGAGAGTAGTTCTGTATCACAGAAGGGTAAGAAGTCGAAAAAGAAGAAGAAAAAAGCTAAGAAAGGACTTGCTGGTGATTTGGAATTGGTTATTGAGGAAGGTAGCTCTCAGTCATCTGCCTTTCCTGAGGTTGTTAGCTTTGCTGGCAATGACCCGGAACTTTCTGTGAAAGGGACGGGGTCACCAGCAAATGCCTCAATCCTTCAGGAGACTGAGGGTAGAATTTCCACAGAAGAGAAAGGTGATGGAAATGAAAGTGGAAAGGTGACTTCAGAGGAAGAGAAGGAAAGTACTGAAGTTCATAATGTCAGAAAGAAAGCTACGTTTGATGAATTCTTGCAGTTCAGTAAGCTAGCTAAGCAGAGAGCTAAGCATGGATCTGGTGTCCAAACACGTTTCAAACACAACAGAAGATGAAAGTCTGGATATGGAATACAAGAGGATTTAACAAAAGTTGTAAGTATAAAGCTGTTAATAACTACATTCAGTTTTACAAAATAGATATTGTAGCTATTATAGAACCTAGAGTGAAGATGAACAAAACAGTAGACTTGTTTAGAGAAAGATTTCCAGGGTGGTATGCTGAGTTTGTTTTTGAAGGGGATCTGGGGAAAATTTGGCTAATTTGGAAAGGTGACATTCCTTTGAAAGTGCTGGAATGTTCAAATCGCTTTATCCACTTCAGGATTGAGATGGAGAAGGTTTTATATGGGACTATAGTTTATGGAGCTAATGATAATTTGGAGAGATGTCGAACTTATAATGCCATTAGGAACTTGAAGATTGTTAATGACCCTTGGTTTGTGGCTGGAGATTTTAATGCATTCCTGGAACTTGATGATGCTCTCCCTCTGCCTGCTTCTTTTGAGAGTTTGGATGATTTTCGGAATTGTGTGGAAGACTGTGAACTGCTGGAGCATGTGTCTACTGGTCCTCACTTTACGTGGATTAATAATAGGACTGATGGTCTGGTGTCAAGGAAGCTTGATAGAGTTCTTGTTAACGTGCAGTGACAGACAATTTTCCCTTCTAGTAAGCTTGAGGTTATTCCTTCAGCTGATTCGGATCACTGTGCTCTGTATTTGAATAATGACACTAGTCTAGCTTCTTTCCCCAAGAATTTTCGATTCTATTCTTGTTGGATCAACCACCCCAGTTACAGAGGAATGGTGGAGGATGTTTGGAGGGAGAGAGTAAAGGGTAAAAGCTTCTATGTTCTTTATGAAAAGATGAGACGGCTTAAGAGGAGATTGAGAGAACTGAACAGGACTCATTACTCTGATATCCAGAATAGGGTTATTTTGAAGAAGAAGGAGGTGGAGAATATACAAAGTCTGGTTTATGATAGGCCTTCTGATGCTGGAATGAATCGTCTGAAAGATTGTATGAAGGAGTTGGATCAGCTAAGGCTTGATGATGAGAGTTTTTTTAGGCAGAAATCTAGAGTGAATTGGGTGCAACTGGGAGATCAGAATACCAGGTTTTTCTTTAATCACGTAAAAGCAAGATGTGCTACTAATACTATTAGACAAATCAAAAATGATAGTGGAGTGCTGGTGGACGACTTTCAATCGATTTCTGATACTGCAGTGAACTTTTACAAGCAGCTTTTGGGAGAAAACCAGAAGGTAAACATTACTGGCCTTTCCTCTGTTATTCGGTTGACCCTTTCTGATCAGGAAGCTGAGAACCTGACTGTACCGATTACTCCTAGGGAAATTAAGGATGCTTTGTTTTCTATTCCCAAAGATAGTAGTCCGGGGCCTGATGGATTTAATGCTGATTTTTTTAGAGATAGTTGGTCTGTGGTGGGGAATGATGTCATTGATGCTGTGTTGGGGTTTTTTGATGAAAGTTATGTGCCTAAGTATGTCAATTCAGTCGCATTTACCCTTATTCCAATGAAGAGAAATGCAGATGATATTAGGCATTATAAGCCAATCTCTCTTTGCAATGTCATATATAAGGTAATATCAAAAGTGATTTCAAACAGACTTGCAGTGGTCTTGCCCTCTCTTATAAGTATGAACCAGACTGCTTTTGTTAAGGGGAGGCACATAGGTGATGGTATCAGAATGGCTCATGAACTGTTGAGTAGTTATAACAAAAAGGGGATCTCTCCTAGATGTGCTATCCAAATAGATCTTATGAAAGCTTTCGATTCGGTGGAGTGGTCTTTCATTGAAGAAGCTATGAAAATTATGAGATTTCCTGCCAGTTTCATTGGGTGGATTACTGCCTGCTTCAGAACTTCAATGATTTCTGTCAATATTAATGGATCGTTAAGTGGTTATTTCAAGGCTAAGCGAGGATTCAGGCAGGGAGACCCTATCTCCCCATTCCTATTTGTCCTTTCAATGGAAGTGTTAACCCGCATCTTTGATAAAAAGGCTAAGGAAGGTAGGTTCCAAATCCATCCTCAGTGTAAAGGGGTCAGTTTGACACACCTTGCTTTTGCTGATGACTTATTAGTCTTTACAAAAGCAAATTGCAGTGCAGTTGAGGTGGTTACTGAAGCTCTGAGGGAGTTTAAAAGCATATCTGGATTACAGTTCAATCCTGAAAAGTGTATGATTTACATGGCTGGAGTTGATGAGGATTGTGCAGATGATATTGTTCAGAGGTCTGGCTTTGCTAGGGGGGACTTGCCCTTTCGTTACCTAGGGGTCCCAATGGTAGCAGGTAAATTGAGGAGATGTGATTA
Source organism: Linum lewisii (assembly GCA_034768395.1). Classification (NCBI taxonomy): domain Eukaryota; kingdom Viridiplantae; phylum Streptophyta; class Magnoliopsida; order Malpighiales; family Linaceae; genus Linum; species Linum lewisii. Next base: position 45,246,619 of record CM068303.1, on the reverse strand, counting down.
TAGGATTTTGATTGATAAAATCACTGCACGAGTGTCAGACTGGAAATCCAAGAAACTGTCTTACTCAGGCAGGGTTCAGCTTATTAATTCCGTTGTTCAGGGGATTCTTCAATACTGGATGGTTGCATTCATTCTGCCTATTAGTATTATCAAAGAAGTTGAAAGAATTTGCAGTGCTTTCCTTTGGGGTAAGGCTGAGGGTGAGAGAGCTAAAATAGCTTGGAGTAAGGTTGTTGTGCCAAGGCTGGAAGGTGGAGTTGGCATTAGAGATTTGAGAAGCTGGAATATTGCTAATGTGTTAAGGCATCTATGGTTAATTCAGTTAAAAGCTGGGTCAATTTGGGTGGCTTGGATTCATTACTACAAGATTAAGAGGAAGGTGTTTTGGCAGCTGGAGTTGACTGCTGGATCTTGGCATTGGAGGAGAATTTTGAAGTTGAGAACTCTGGCACAGGAGTTTATCTCCACAGATGCTGAGGGTTATTTACTTTGGAATGGAGATTTTATGCCAAAGTTTAAAGTGAGTAGAGTGTGGAATGATATTAGGCCTAAGTATACTGAAGTTGGGTGGTACAGCAGTGTTTGGGGTAAGTTTTCTATTCCTAAGCATGGTTTGTGGCTTGGATGATAGTGGCAGATCGAATTACCACTAGGGACAAGATCAGTGCTTGGGATCCTCTTGTAGATAAATGCTGTGTCTTGTGTGAAGATGAGGATGAAAGTAGAGACCATATTTTCAGAGAATGTAAGGTCTCTAAGCTAATCATTCATCGCTTTTTACCGGAGTTAGACAGTTGCAGTTCGTTTGATTTGGCAGTTGCAGAGATGTGCTGCTGGGGGAAAAACACTAGAGGACAGTTGAAGCAGCTTCTCTGGAGAATCATCATTTCGAAGATTTGGAGAGAAAGATGCAGCAGAATATTTGGAGATTCAAAGCATGAAGATGAACATGATATGGTCCTTTATATTGAAAGGGAAATTAAGTTTTATATGGAGAAGTACCCCAAACTTCATGCTATAGATATTGGTGTATAGTTTTCTTCCTTGGTTGTGGGTTCGATTTATGAAACCTCCGCTCTCCAGATTCGACGCGTGTAAGGGGAATCAACGATCTAGGATGAGAGAGAGAGCGTCGTCTCCGTCGAAGGGTCCCGGAACCTCCTCTTCCAACTAAGCCGCCATTAGTAACTTCGTGTAAAATGTCGTTAACTTTAACGGTCAACTGGTTATGTTTGACAGGAAATTGAAAGGTTGGACATAATTAGTGTAACTCAAATAAATTTGATTATGTTTGATATAGTCAGAATTTATTTTTGGGCTAACAATTATTTAGACATATGCATGTATCGATTTAGTTTATCACCAAATTCATAAAATCGATCACAAATTTCAATATTTGTTTAGAGGTGTCATCTGGGCGTTGGTTTGTTTGGGTCGAAATAAGTGAATAATAACTAACCATATCCTCAGAATTAATAAAATAATAAATAATAAAAAAGTGGTGGGAAAAGAAAAGAAAAGAAAATTGATAAGGATCATGAAAAAGAGAGCACTTTGATTTATATCTAAATCTAAATTGAAAGAGAAAGGACTTGTCGCCGTAATGAAACCGACCATGCATCAATGTCGTGGTCGGAGGGTCACCCCCATCATCATACACTATATATGTATACATCTCTCAAAAGCAAAGCAGACTTCTCCTCCTCCTCCTGCTCTCGTGGATGTATGGATGAATGATGACAATAAGTAAGTAATAAGTAATAACTCAACACAACACAACACAACACGAGTTAATTAATGATCACTCCCCATTTCATCACTGACCACCTGTCATCTTCAACTTCAACCGCCGCCTCCGTCCTCTGCCAACCACCACCCGCCACCGCCGATCACCCACAGTAATAATTCAAAAAATTAGGGTGATTGTGGGATTCAAAACCATTACCTCCTTCTCTCAAAATCAAACTCCTATTATTATGCCACATAGTATTATTGATGTTATATATTAATAAAATTTAGTTTATTAAGTAGTGCGCACATGGTTTATGCAAAATATGTGCACATGAATACGATATGTGTACACTAGTATAAAACACAGGTGTCCACGTATACAAATAGGCGTACACGTGTACAAAAATGTGTGAACATGTGTGCATAAAAATGTAAAGATATTGTGTACACGTGCACAAATAGTGTGCATGTACACAAAAAAAAAATGTAAATGAACTTTTGTACACGTTGACAAATATGTGTACAAGATATATAAGTGTACTCGTGTGCAAAAATATATATACATAAACATGTACACAATTTATGCATAGAAACATGTGTACACGTCCATAAATATGTGTACAAGATATATAAGTGTACTCGTATACAAAAATGTATGTACATGTATGGAAACGTGTACACATATATAATACGTGTTTGGAAAAGTTGCCGACCGGCTAGATATTAAAATTAAATAATATAAATTAAGTTATAAAATGACTTTTTTACCCCTACTAATTTAAACCATTAGATCTAAAATAAATTAATGAATGAGATTGCTCATTAATTGCATCGAGGAGGCTTCACCACCTTGATAACTAAAATAGCAAACCTAGCTATAAAGTGCACCAAAGAGAAAAAGCCTCTTCTTTCCCCTTTTTACTCCTCTTCAAGTATTCCTCCACCTTCATTTGTGTTAGAATATATTTGTCTCCAAAATTATCAAGAGATTTTAAGAGTTAGCGAGAATGTAACGATTATTTACATGGTATCAAAGAGATTTTTAGTAACAAATTGTTAAAGTTTCGAATCTCATGTCATCAATATGTGTATAAAGGTTTATTGAAGCCTTTGTGGCTCCCAATATATTGCACAAGTCTCATCAAAGCTATGCAAACTCTAAATTCTTTCGTGAGTCATTCGTCTGAGGGGGCTATGTTAATGAATAATATAAGATTCATTAGAATCTTCTCCTAATAATTTAAGTTATTGGAATGCAACGATGCATAACAAGGATATTTCTCAAGTGAAACTGGAATTAACATTGAAAATGACTATCACGGAATTAAAGAGTAGCTCTTTCCTTTTTAGATAGGTTAGCTTTCCTTTTCGTTTCTCTCTCTCTTTTTTTTTTTTATTACTAAAAAGTACTTACTTTCTTAATAGGACGGATAACCTTTCACTGTCATTAACTTAAACTATTCCACCTCCACTCCTACATTTACGTCAAATTTTTATTTTTCTATTCCTAAACCCAGAGAAAACTATTTAGATTGATAAATTTAGGGAAAATAGCAATTTGCCTCCTCTACTTTGTCAACTTAACGGATAACATATACCACTAAATTTTTTTTTTTTACCTCCTCCTCCTAGGTCTTCGTAAAATTAATTGATTCGCATTCGGTACACCATATTAACTTCAATACTCATGTATTAGCTTGTTAAGTGTTTTCTAGTTGGAAATATAAATATATTATCAAATAGGATAAAATCGACAAACAAATTGTGTGATTTTAAAATCCTTCGTACTTCACCATACTCTTCATGATACCTCCCCAATTTATCTCCATGGCGAACTCTTGGTCACCTACCTCTGATATCTCTCTCCGTCGGGTGTGGATGTATCCCAACATATCATTTTTCCAAACGACCCCTAATGATTTTAATATGCCAACCTTTTCTGTAAATATTGAGAAATATTCATTGGTTGTTATATTAACAAATTAACAATTGCTCATCTTTGTTCTATGTGATAACATTGTCACAAAGAGTGAAGTTCTCGGTGTTATATTAATTTGGGTCAGTTATTGCTATAATATTATATTAATTCGACTCAGTCATTGCTATAATTTCAAACTTGAAAACCATATAGTTTTAAAATCCTTGTCTTTTAAGAAAACTTAATATAGTTAATAGACATAATCATATTAACCATATCATTCCCTAATATTAATATCTCGTCAACACAAGTAGATAGTTGAGTAAACCCAATATCATTTTATATTGACTTGTAAATAAGTAAAAATACTATATTTGATGATAAATCATTCAAATCAATACAAAATTTCAATTAACTAAAAGTATTACTAATAATTTTAAGACTATGAAAGTAACTAATTTTTTAATGCAATATATATGTTTTAGTAGTAATGGTATTAAACACTAATTAAAATCATCAACTCCATGTTTAGTTTCATAGAATTTTTTTTATTTTAAATTCGACTCAATGCATCTTCGGTTTCTCGTTCCGCCACTGTGCATAGGGCTTGTGAGATCGAGTTCATTCACATTTACAGAGTGAAAAACAACTCATGTTATTCCATTAAATGTGCATAATTTTTGTATTATTGATCCACTATTGAGACTTATTGGTCTTGTTATCATGTATTTTGATTTTTCACAAACCGGCCCGTTTGATTATAATGAATATTTAGTAGATTGCACCTAAGATTTTTCAAAAACAGAAAAAAAACTAGGAACCATATGAATTAGCTAACCAGATTTCAAGTGATCTTTGTGTTGGATCATCAAATAATTATGGAACACCCCAGAATTATTAATTTTGATGATATACTAGTCATTATGTTACACCCAGGATTATCCAATAACCGGGTGTTAAAAATTAAAAAATAAAAATTAAAAATGAATTATGATATCTGGATTTTCCAGGCCCACAGCTCTGGTGAGTTGACCCCATTTTTGGACCCAATTAGTTAAGTGAAGTGCAGTGTGTGGAGTAAACAAGTAAAGAAGGGTTAAGTTGGTCAAATTACTCAGTTCAGTTACGCCAATAAATAAGAATGCCTTCAGTACTACTACTAGTAGTATCAAAGAAAGTAAAGCACACAAATCACAAATGTTAATGTAGCGCAATATATGGCTTCGTTTCTGCTAAACACTAAAAACTATTCTTTAGTCTTTTCTCTTCTGTTCTCATCTCACCCACAGTAACAAAATAGCATCAACGACGGCAGCCTCTGCACTCTCTGCTCCCACCCAACACGCTCCGCTCCTCCATTCCTCTCTTCTTCTTCTACACTTTTTCTTCATTCCCCACTCTTCTATTATTCATTTTCCTCCCCATTATGGCAACGGCTATTTCCTCCTTCTCCATTCTCGCCGTCGCCACCGCCTTCTCTCTCCTCCTCACCACCGCCGCCCTTCCCTCCTCCGAGATCCAAGCACTGACCGCCTTTAAACTCCCCCTCCATGATCCTCTCGGCGTCTTAGACGGCTGGGACCCTTCCACTCCCGCCGCCCCTGCGACTGGCGCGGCATTCTCTGCTTCGATGGCCGAGTCCGCGAACTCCGCTTGCCTCAGCTCCAACTCGCTGGCCGACTCACTCCCCAGCTCGGCGAGTTACGCCAGCTCCGGAAGCTCAGCCTTCACTCCAACAACTTCAACGGCTCCATACCTCATTCCCTCTCTCAGTGCTCTCTCCTTCGAGCCGTCTACCTCCAGCACAATTCCCTCTTCGGCGACCTCCCGCCCTCTCTCCTCAATCTCTCCAATCTCCAGGTGTTCACCGTCGCTTCAAATTTCCTCTCCGGGAGAATACCTAGTGGATTCTCGGTCTCCCTCCGCTTCCTCGACTTGTCGTCAAACTCCTTGTCGGGGGAGCTACCGTCGAATTTCTCATCGGATTCGCAGCTCCAGCTTCTCAATCTGTCGTTCAACAACTTCTCCGGTGAGGTTCCGGTCAGTATTGGCCAGCTCCAGGGGCTTCAGTACTTGTGGCTTGATTCCAACAGGCTGTACGGTACTCTGCCGTCCGCGATTGCCAACTGTTCGTCTCTAGTGCAGCTAAGCGTTGAGGATAACGCGCTGAGAGGACTGATTCCGGCGACGATCGGCTCGATTCCGAATCTCCAGGTGCTCTCTCTGTCTCGGAATGAGCTCTCCGGCTCGATTCCGTCGAGTATTTTCTGCAATGTCCGGGCTAATATTTCGGCCGGACTTCGGATTTTGGAGTTAGGGTTTAATGCGCTCACGGGAATAGCTCAGCCGCCAGACGGCGGAGGAGGAGGGGGATGTGCAAGTTCATTGCAAGTTATAGACGTTCACGAGAATCGCATTAATGGCGTGTTCCCTACGTGGTTGACTAACATCACCACACTCCAAGTCATTGACCTTTCTAGAAACTTCTTCACCGGATTTTTACCGGCAGGGATTGGAAACCTTCTCCGGTTACGAGAGCTAAGAGTAGCAGGCAATTTGTTCAACCGCAGTCTCCCAACTGACATCGCAAAATGTACGTCTCTACAAGTCCTTGACGTCGGAGAGAATCGATTCTCCGGCGAGATTCCTTCCTTCCTCACTGGCCTACTCAGCTTGAGAACACTTTCCCTCGGAGGAAATCTATTTTCCGGTTCCGTCCCTTCCGGCTTCCGCAACTTGGTTCAGCTGGAAACTTTGAATTTGAGCAACAATGATCTGAAAGGAAGTTTCCCGGAGGAGATACTAAGAATGGCGAATTTGAGCACATTGAATCTCAGCCATAATCGATTTGGTGGTCAAGTTCCTTCCAGTATTGGAGAATTAAAAGGATTGCAGGTGTTGAACTTAAGTGCTTGTGGGTTTTCAGGGAAGATTCCGATAGCCATTGGCGGATTGTTGAAGCTGACAACTCTAGATTTGAGCAAACAAAGCTTGTCCGGCGAATTACCCGTAGAGCTGTTTGGGTTACCAAGTTTGGAAGTCGTACATCTGGAAGAGAACAAGTTGTCTCAAGACATTCCAGAGGGTTTCAGCAGCTTAGTCAGTCTGCAGTATCTCAATCTCACCTCCAATTCCTTCAGCGGAGAGATCCCTGGAACTTATGGTTTTCTGAGGTCGTTAACTGTTCTTTCATTATCAAAGAATGGCATTACAGGGCAGATTCCAGGGGAGCTTGGCAACTGTACAAGTCTCCAGGTCCTCGAGCTTCGTTCAAATCGTTTAAATGGCGAAATCCCAGGTGACATATCACATTTATCTCACCTGATCCAGCTTGATTTGGGGCAGAATGGTTTGACAGGAGAAATTCCAGGGGAGATTGACAAATGCTCTTCTCTATCATCTCTTCTTTTGGGTGGCAATCAACTATCAGGCAGTATTCCAAGTCCACTATCCAAGCTATCCAATTTAACAGCTCTGAACCTTTCGTCCAATACTTTGAGTGGCCACATCCCAGCCAACATTTCATCAGTTTCTGGGTTGAAGTACTTGAATTTATCAGGGAACAGTTTAGAAGGTGAGATCCCTGAGTCCCTAGGCGTTCGATTCAATGACCCTTCAGTGTTCTCCATGAACAAGAAGTTATGTGGGAAGCCACTGAACAAGGAATGCTCCAATGTGAAGAACAGGAAAAGGAGGAAACTCATTCTGTTCATAGCTGTTATCACAGGTGGAAGTCTACTTCTAGCGTTCTGTTGCTCCGGTTACATTTACAGCCTCCTCCGATGGCGAACCAAGCTCCGGGAATTTGCGGCAGGGAAGAAGCCAAGCCCTAATCGAGCAAGCTCAGGGACAGACAGAGGCAGAGGAAGCAATGGTGGAGAGAACAATGGAGGGCCAAAGCTAGTCATGTTCAACAACAAGATAACCTACGCCGAAACCATCGAGGCCACGAGGAATTTCGACGAGGAGAATGTTCTAAGCAGGGGAAGATATGGTCTTGTGTTCAAATCTTCGTACCAAGACGGAATGGTGCTGGCTATCCGTCGCCTCCTAGATGGATCAACCGTTGATGAGGCAACATTCCGAAAGGAAGCGGAATCCCTAGGCAGAGTGAAGCACCGGAACTTAACAGTCCTACGAGGCTACTACGCCGGTCCACCACCGGATGTGAAACTTCTGGTGTACGACTACATGCCAAATGGAAACTTAGCCACATTGCTTCAGGAAGCTTCACACCAAGACGGCCATGTCCTCAACTGGCCAATGCGCCACTTGATTGCTTTAGGCATAGCTCGTGGCTTAGCGTTCCTCCATTCTTTAACTATGGTACACGGGGATCTGAAGCCGATGAACGTCCTATTTGACGCTGATTTCGAAGCACATTTGTCTGAGTTCGGGCTCGAGAAGCTTACCATACCACCTCCAACCGAAGCTTCCTCGTCTGCAGCTCCAGTCGGGTCGGTAGGCTACGTGGCACCGGAGGCGGTCCTTACAGCCGAGGCGACGAAGGAAGCTGACGTGTACAGCTTCGGAATCGTGCTACTAGAGATACTAACAGGGAAGAAACCGGCGATGTTCAATCAAGAGGAGGATGAAGACATTGTGAAGTGGGTAAAGAAGCAGCTCCAGACGGGTCGAGTATCGGAACTGTTGGAACCCGGGTTGCTGGAGCTTGACCCGGAATTGTCAGAGTGGGAGGAGTTTTTGTTGGGGGTCAAAGTTGGACTATTGTGTACGGCTCCTGATCCGGTTGATCGGCCGTCGATGAGTGACGTGGTGTTCATGCTAGAAGGGTGCAGGGTTGGCCCGGAGTTCCCTTCCTCAGCGGATCCTACCTCGCTGCCGTCGCCTATAGTCGCGTGATAATTAAGATTCTCTCTTTTGGTGATGAGAAAATTGTGACAATTCTTTAGTCCCATTTTCTTTATTTCTTTAGTGGGTTGAGAAATGGAAATGAGTCAATGACTTAAGCGCTCTGTCATCATCCTCATCATCATGGTCGTCTGGTTTATTAAGGAGTTCATTTTTTTATGTAAGCATTATGATTCTTATCATCAAAATTGTTTAAGAGATTATGATTATGTGTATTTAATTTCTATTTGGTTCCTGAATTTGCTCTCTTTGGTTCTAGAATAGTGGGTATTGATTGGAGAGAGTTTATGAAAAGTACTTATTTTGTTACTTTGAGATTCGTCCCACAAATATCGACTATGCACGCTAGTTAATATTACATCATGAATATAGAGTTGACGAATACATGACTTGCGAAAGATGACTTTTCGAACACTCGAATGTCACAACGTACAATTGATTTGAAATATCAAACTACCCTCAGATAGTTAGATTTTAAAGAAATGAACTGTAGTAGGTGGGTGGGTATAAAATAAGTTAGAAGGAGTTAGGGTATAGTCGATAAATATAATGGGAGAAAATTTTGATTCCTCTACTACTAACTCATTGTGTTGGGTCATTGTCTTATCTTAATTAGAAACATAACAAAATGATTTGTTCATTTTAATCATTTTGGTGGTCAAATCTGGAATACAAAATACACCTTGGTCCTTGGCATTAACAATAATGTTGGATTACAACATAATTAAAAGAAAGATTAAGAAAATAAAAATGAAATTAATTGGTGAGTGGATGTCCGTGGAAGGCAAGGAAAAGGAATAATAAGTAATAATATGATGGTTTGGAATTTGGAAACCCAGAAGAGGTCAGTCAAAACTCGCGCCAAATGGAGGGAGAAGGCCAATGAGGACGGGACACGTGGGGTCTTGTTTAAAGTCATCAGAAAAAGTAGCCGTTAATGCTGTGCGTGTGTGGGGGGACCACTCGTGCTCTATTTTGTTTTTTTTGTATTAAATTAAATTATTGAATACGTATATGGGAACAGAAAATGAGGAGAAGAGGAGGGAGAGAGAAAGGAAGGAAGGAAGGAAGGCGTGGATCCGTGAATCTGTCTCCAGACCACCTTTCTGCGGATATTTCATATTTCTCTATTTCTCTTTTGTGTTTGTATGTTACATTGCAAGTCTAACCAACTTAAATACCTCGATTTCGAGATGACACATACGGTGATTTATCTCTTCGTGCTAAAATTCTTAATCTCTAAAGAGAAACCTCAAGTGACTTTAACGTCACTGTCTCATTCAAGAGACATTCTCTATATTTTACGAAATCCAATTTTGAATTGAAAGAAAAGACAAGCAAAGACGAGTTCGAATTCAAAACAAAGTACGAGTTAATCAAACTCATAACACCAAATCATAAACAACCATATTCATTTTGAAATTAGATTCACATTGAAGAGTGGTTCATGTCTTACTGATCATTCGACATGTTGAGCATTGACGAAAGTTGCGAGAGTTTACAATCAAGTCACATTTGAGCTTCAAGGCTGAAAGGCGGTCCTGAACTTTCATGTAACCACCATTAGCTAATCGGTGCTCTCCTCTCCCTCACCGTCAACTTTTGCTAGAGAAAATCAGACAGCAATTAGAAGGAAAGGGTTAAATTAACTCGTACCTTATGCTAAATTACGGATCTTAAGCCTGCTGAAGAAACAGATAGTGACCATACTTACTTACTCATTTGAAACAACTCCATAATACATACGAACTCAGTACTGTTAGTGTGTTTTTGTTGTTGATGTGTCATCTTTGTGGTAAAAAAGCATGCATGAGACTACTGTTTAATAACTTCTGAAAAAAAACTGAGTAGCTCCAGAATGTCAGAAGAAGCTGATGAGTGAAGGTAACCAGGCATGTGATTCTTCTGCCAATACCACAGCCTCCTACAGTACTACTACTACTACTACTACTCTACTCAATCCTTACACTTGTTTCTTCTCTCTCAGGTTGCTGTCGGAAACGGTAAAACTCTTCAAATACAACCACACTTACTCCTCTCCTGCAATTACAAATTTCATCTTTCATAACTCAATCACTCCACCTAACAGATTAATTAGAGTTCAAACTTCAAACTGCTATTCCAGCTCTCTCCATTTTACTATCCTCTCTGCATCTGCATCTGCATCTGCATGTCCACAGTTTTGTTGGCCGGGCCCCACACCTTCTGAATCCAATACGCAGCGGCATCCATCTTCATAGCAGTAGTAATAAAGCTAAATGCCACAACAGACAAACGGATGAATCTTTTGCTCTTACTACTTTACATGCATCACTGTCATCTGGTAATTTTTTCATCACCTGGGACCTCAGTAAAAAGAATTGAAAGCTACTTGTCCAATGAATTTGATGTAATCATTTACTGGTCTCGAGTGCTCAAGTATGCATAATTGTACACCGTACAAACAAGAGTGTTTCTCTTGGCTTCCTTTTCTCTTTCTTTTTTCTACTGCAGTAACTTAATTTAAGGTATGCACACACAAGTGAAAAAAAAGAAGGAAGAACTACAAGCCCTATCATGCCAAGTTAAGATCTGCTGGAAGGGATTCACTATCTGGGTTACTTGACAGAAACCGTCTGCACGCATAGAACACTGCTGAATGGAACCCAACTGGGTTGTCTATGAATACGAAATGCCCTCCCTGCACGGTGAGTTAAAACAAACATCAATGGAGCTTGTCTAAGTAGGCATGCTACGTAAATGAAAGAATGTATATGCAGTGGAAGAGGAATCGAGAGAGATTTAAAATGCACACCTGAGGAACCCTAATGATTTCACACGGGACATTCATATCCTTCCGAGCTTCTTGAGCTCCTTTGTAATTCATCCAATCCTGCACTCCGTATATGAATGTCGTGGGTACTTTCCATTCTGATGCCCTGTTCATGATGAGATCAGAGAGTCTGAGAAACGTTCGTTCGCTTTCATGTTTACATTGAAATATATCAAGAGGGAATGTGCCTGACGCAAATCAGAACACACTTATCCACAATTGATGAGAAATATATTCAGGCAGAACAAGATTGATGGTTAATACAATTAGGCAGGCACCTATACAAGAACTTGAATCTCTTTCCTCGTTCTATTTTATGCTAAAACAAGAAGAACAATTTTTTGTTGCTCGAATGATCAGATGTACTGAGATCACTGCCCATTTCCTTTTATTTTCGCGAGCAGAAAGGTATCCTGTTCAACTCTACCAATTTGGAAAGTTCTACCTAATTTGAGCAATGAAATTTACAGAGAATGGCACTAGACAAAGTTCACACTTGCCCATGCTATACTAACAAGGACAGACAAATTCAGTTCAGTCAACCAAACAATCATATAAATAAATCAATGGCACTCTACTGGTAATAATTCTACCAGTTCACAAGAGGAGCAAAGGAGAAGTGGGGATCATCAAACCTTTGTAACAGGGGCTTGCGAGCAAAAGCTCCAAAAGAAAATATGTACTTTAGGCACAGCTCTCCACTGGCCTTGGCTGCCAAAGTATGGTATACATAATCTGTAGGTATAAAATCCGAGTTAGATACTTGTAAGTTGAAACAGGGAACTTCTAGTACAAAGGGAACCTGAAATACCTGTTAGCAACTTCGACTCTGTCTCAGTCAACATCTCTCCACTTGCATATGCACCAAATCGAGCAGATGTGTATCGTTGAACAATATTTGGACCCCAAGGACCTAAACCTCTGGATTGAAATATTAAGCAAGAAATGTAAGACTTGGCCATATCTATTGAATGAATTTTCAGAAAGGACACATAACTACAGTAATCCCGGTAGATGACAGAGAAAAATGCAATGAGAACTATCCAATGGGTGAGAGCAATTTGAAAAATATACTACTCCGAACCGAACCCATGATTCCACCAAATGAAGAATCAAATTCGAGATATTGGTTTACTATGAGATTTATGGAAAGCAAAAGCAAGACAAGTAAACTGGGAGTGTAATTCAAGCAAGAAACTACATTCAAAATGTCATTACCAATGGTAGAAGTTCAACTTAAAATAATCCTTTTACAAAGGACAAGAAGTTCCAACAAAAGAACACATACCTAACCATTTTTTGAGGAGTAAAGTTAGACTCCCATAAGTGATTCATAAGTGCACCTTTCCACGTTGCTCTGAATCGGGTAAGCCACTCCGACTTGGCATCAGCTTCTGATGAAAATCCAGCTGATCCCACCAAAACCAAGTGCTGAACATGCTCAGGATGCTACAACATACAAATAAACGAAATTCGGAATATATAAATATTTCATCATCTAAAATTGAAAAGCCGCAATCAAATTTCCTGAAGTATGCAGTAACTACCTTGAGTGCATATTTAGCAGCAACATAACCCCCAAAAGAATGTCCAAGCAAGATGAAGTTGTCTAGGTTCTTAGCTTTTCGCCATTCCTCAAAGGAGTCGATAAACCATGCCTCAGTTTCTGATCGAATGAAACAAAGGTAAATGTGAATACCAAGACAATTTACCAGCAGACTTAAAAATCCCCTATTTAGCAATTTCTGCATTCAAGAACCCAAATCTAACCTTCAGTACTCTTACAGGTAAAATCAGGTCGACTTGAACCACCCCATCTGTAGATAAATCATTGCGAATAGTGAGCAACACAAACAAACCTCAGCAATAATGAATATGAAAGCAGCCTCCTTCACACTGAAGGGATAATCTTAAGTGGCAAGCTATCAAGTTAGAGAAAGGGAACGTTACTCCAAGCACAAATAGCTACATTACACTTTCCAGCTACCAAATCTTACCCAAGCTGATCAATAGCAATGACGTTAAACTTAGCAGCAAGGGCATCGAAATTCCGAAAGAAGAACCCTTGGGAAGCACCATAACCATGGACCATTACAAGCGTGGGAGCACCCTCTTTCCTTTCAAAGGTTACTGTGTTGATGAATCTGGGCTCGTTACTAGAAGAACGAAACCACCTGACCTTCGACCCTGGCGGCCCTGAACCTATATTAACTCTCTCTTGAACGTATGGAGTTCTGCAATCCAACCAATTACCACATTAATTAGAAACCAAACCTTAGGATTATCACAATTCAAACTCGAATTCAAGGATATTAAGCTGGTAGGGCAATAAGAACCCTAATTTTCCGAGGTCCAAATTCTACCACCACAATCGTAATAGGGTTAGCATTGGGATCGGTGGAAGTTGACAACGGAGAGAGGGAAGGTAATTAGCATACTTGACAACGGAGAGGAGGCGTTTCTCGGCGGCGATGATGTGATCTGTGGAAGTTGGTATCCAACGGAGAACAGAAGGCCACAAGGATCTGGTCTTCGCCCAGGACGAAGTCGTTGGAGATGGAGTCTGAGTGGCGGCGGCAGCGGCAGCTGGAGAAGAAGAGGAACCAATCTCTTCCGCCATTACTTTGGATAAGGGGAAGCTCGACGAAATCCGGAGACGAAGCGGGCTCATACAGATTGCCCGCAAAGAATTGATGGCGGCTGGCGCCAAATGCAAATTACAATGATGGGGTTTGATTAATGAAAACAATAATGGGAATTGGCGATCAATGATGGCGGCTAGAGATTAAAGGAAGGATTGATAAAACGGAGTTACGGCTGAGGCTGTAGACTAGCTTGGGGTTCAAGTAGAAGAATTGCGAACCGCGGGAAGAAGAAGAAGAAGAAGAATGTGCCTTTATTTGACAACAAAATTGGAAACTGACTTTACGAGATTACGTGTTCGGTGTTCTCAGAAATTTCCGCGAGGACATAACGAGTATGATTCGGTTAGCAGTGACGTCATATGTTATGTTCTAAAACCGGCTTAATATCCATTTTGGTGATTAAGGTAGGGGATTATAACAGATTGATCATTAACCTTTAATTTGTAACCTACTTCTCATTAACCTTTAATTTTTGTACATTTTGGTCATTCCGTCAACTCTCCATCCAAATTTCATGTTAAGTGTTGATATCAAAATGCCAACTCCGCCTTTTTTTTCCACCTCAACCCTAGCCATGTCACTTAATCAACCCATGACTCAATCCAATTAATCAATTCAACCCAACCCAAATCCACTACCCAACCATTTAATTCCAGCTACTATTTGTTGATCTTCCTACCCTCATTCCATCCGAACTTGATAAACTCACCTCCTCCTCCCTCAATTAAAATCTTGCAGATCCTGGCGATGAGACAGAATTTGGAGACATGATTAATCAATGCAAGGGAATTCTTGTTGAGAACCTCGGTTTCGAGATGGTGTTTGGACGGAGGAGTAGGAACATGGTGGCGCATACTTTAGCGAGGTGTGCATGTAACTTCGAGTCACCCACGTGTGGTGTGACACCTCCTGATGACTGGATTCAAAATTTGTTGGACGATGTTTGTGTGATTTTGCATTAATAAGATGAGCTACTTTTTTCCAAAAAAATAAATAAATAATAAGGGGACCAACGAATGAATCAATCAACCTGAACAAAGAAACCAAAGGGTCACCTACTGCTGGTTGATGATGAAGGTATTATTCTTTCTTCTTCCTCAACTTTCCTCCTCTCTCACACATTTAAAAGGGAACGGTGTGAGAGAGAATGAATATTCAAACACTATAAATTAACAAAGTAGTAATGTATGAATTGACAGCATAAAACCCATTCCCACACCGACAAACTCTAGTCTACAAAAACAAGGAATCATAAATCTCATTCCTAGAACCCAGTTTGCTAAAATGACATCGTTTAATGTCGGGGTATCCATTAAGTTTGAGTACGAGGCAGATACTTCAAATTCATCCATATACGTTATGCGTGAACCAGGTATTGGGTTTTCCCATGTCCGTCAAC
Organism: Linum lewisii; assembly: GCA_034768395.1. Taxonomy (NCBI): domain Eukaryota; kingdom Viridiplantae; phylum Streptophyta; class Magnoliopsida; order Malpighiales; family Linaceae; genus Linum; species Linum lewisii. The sequence continues at coordinate 45,231,242 of CM068303.1, read as the reverse complement.
TTTACCAGGTAAACAGGTAATCCTCATCCAAATCAACAAATAACACGTGGATACCCGGATTTCAGATAGCAATTGTCAAGCCTACAAAAAAATAATAACAATCACTACCTTTCTTCAAAAATGTTATGAGACGGTATTAGTATAAGTGATAATTATGCAGGCGCTGAAGATTGGAAAGAATGAAAGAGCAACAACGCCGACGATTTTTTAGTGTAGGCTTGATAAAGAGTAGGGTAGGGTCGGGGTATGAGGTTAACCATACTCTTATCTTGAGGGTTTTAATTTTAAAAATATCTAATCAATTATTTTATGGGTTATCAGTCAGTTAATTTTTATCTTACATTACAAATACCCACAAAATGTGAGTGCCCTGCTTATTTTTACAGATTATTATAGAGTAATATTAAGACGATTTTTGTAGTAATGCACATAATTTTTAGCTAAAAAAATAACATTGACACAACTAATGCATATATAAGTACGAGAATAATATAAATTAGTTAATTTCTTTACCACGAAAATAAAATTTACAAATAATAATTCCCACCAAACCTATAATAAATATCTAAAATAAGAATACCAATGAAAACCTTACGTCAAAATGCTAAAATAAAAAATAAAACCCAAAAACTAGGCTTGGTTGGGTACCCACGAGTCGTCGTCGGGTCTGGATACAATGTATTCACTCCCCGCTTATTTAGTAAATGAGTAATTACCCGTATTCTCCTCGCGAGACTAAACTGGTATAAAATTTAAATCATTCTTATCTCGGAATGGGTATCGAGCTTGCCTTCTTCTTGTTCTTTGCTTTCCCTTTTCTCTTTCCCTAAGTGAATCCGTTCACATATGTAGGTTTGTCTTGTTTCCTGTCTTCTTTTTAGGTTTCTTTGTTGGGTTGTTAGTTCTCCTCTATGGAGCTTGTTTTCCTCCTTCATGGAGCATGTTTTCTCCTTTGTGGAGCCTGATTTTCTCCCTTGTGGAGCCTCTTGTTCAGATCTAGATTCTGAGCTCTTGCTTTAGATACAAAGGGAGTTATTTTTGCAACTTGCTTCTTCTCTTTCATCTTCTTCATCTACCTCCTTGTTTCATTCATTGTGTTAATGATCCAGAGATGTTGTTGGTTTCCTTCGTGAGCCTGGGTGAGAGTTGTTTGGGATTGAGGCAAAGACTACCTTGATGATGGCTTACTACTTCAGCTTTCTCTCCCCCTTGGTGCACTACAAGAAAACGTAGTTTTTGTCACGGTTTTGGGTACCCTTAGTCACGGTTTTAACCGTGACAAAGAAACCTTTGTCACGGTTTAAGGAACCGTGACAAAATCGACCAAATTTTATCACGGTTTACCCAGAAACCGTGACTAACGTTCGTCACGGTTTCTTGGTAAACCGTGACTACCCTTAGTCACGGTTTTTGGGTAAACCGTGACGAACGTTGGTCACGGTTTACCCAAAAACCGTGACTAAGGGTAGTCACGGTTTACCCAAAAACCGTGACTGATTTGATGACCAAAGTGTAAGTTAAAAATTTTCATTGACTGAATTTATAATTTGTTCGAATTATTGTATCAAACCCTCAACTTCTTCTGTTACAAAATTTAATCCATAAACTTATAAGGTTAACAAAAGGTCCCAATTTTATTCCTTCTGTTTAACAAATAAGTCACTCCAGTTTTCTAGTTATGCAACTTGGTCCAGAAATTTCATTAGTTAACATATCGGTCCTCCGTTAATGTTTATTGTCTTCTCCGATGACTCTGTCGTCGCCGGCGGGTCTCCTCCTCTCTTTCTTCAGTTTCTGGCGACTCTATGGATTGGGCAGCGGCGACGGTGAGAGGAGAAGGAAGGAAGAGAATGAAAAAGAAGAAGAAGAAGAAGAAGAAGAAGAGGAGAAGGAGGGAGGAAGAAAAGGAAGAAGAAGAAGAAAAAGAAGAAGAGGAGAAGGAGGGAGGAAGAGAAGGAAGAAGAAGAAGAAGAATAAGAGGAGAAGGAGGGAGGAAGAGAAGGAAGAAGAAGAAGAAGAAGAGGAGAAGGAGGGAGGAAGAGAAGGAAGAAGAAGAAGTAGAAGAAGAAGTGAAGGTTGCAGTAGATAAGGAAGAAGAAGAAAAAGAAAGAGGAGGAGGAAGGAAGCCTCGGATTGCCAGCGTGGCATTACATTAGTCACGGTTTTATGAAAAACCGTGACAAAATTAGTCACGGTTTTCTGAAACCGTGAAACCGTGACAAAATTAGTCACGGTTTTTCATAAAACCGTGACTAATTTGTCACGGTTTCAGAAAACCGTGACCCACGGTTTCAAAAACCGTGACTAAAAATCAGTGACAAAAACCATGTTTTCTTGTAGTGGTGTGTGGTGATGTTACCCTTCTTCTTTGTGCTCTGGCGGTCGTCCATGGTGTGAAGAGCTGGAGAAGTCAGTGACATGGAGATTGGAGATGGCGGCTGCAGGTGGTTTTTCTTCTCTAGGGTTTGTAACAAGAAGTGTATGTCTTTATTTTGGGCTGGGTTCTACTTGGGCTTGAGATAAACTTGTATTTCTTTTTACGTGTCTTTCCTTGGGCCTTTTGGGTCCTAACTTTGTATCTTCTTTCAGTTTTAATGATAAACTGATTATGTCAAAAAAAAGTGAACCCCAAAACAAAAAGATAAAGTTAGAAAACCCAAACTAAATATTAGAACTATGGAATCATAATTCATAAACAATCAAACACTATGAACTAACAAAAGTTTGAAGGGGAAAACTCAAGTTGCTATTGTGGTTGCTGCTTGGGTGGGCTTAGTTCTAGTCATCTTCGGGGATGTGCGTTGATGGGGTCAGTCATCGGAGCTTGGCGATGTCGGCGCGAGGCGGCGTTCGATGTTGAGGTCGGTAGAGGTCGAAGAGGGTTGTGGAGGGGCCGACAAAGTTGTAGGGGAGCGGCGGCGTGATTAGGTCCGAGGTTGGTCGGAAACGAGGTGAACATGGCTGTTGAGTTTGGTGTTGGAAAAAAATGGAGTGAGGAGAGTAGATCTGAGAAAATGGAGTAGATCTGAGAGTAGACCTGAGAGTAGAAAGTGGAGGATTGAGGGGTTGAGATCTGGAAGAATGGAGGAAGAAGGGAAGATGAGGAATGCAATTTGGAAGAAGGGCGGTTTGGTCGGCGCCGGTGGCGGTAGGGAGTGAGGGTGGCGGTGGATTCTGGAGGTTGTGATGGAGGAGAGGAAGAGGAAGGAGGAGGGAAGAAGAAAGAGTTGATTTGGGTTGATTTGGTTTGGTAATTAGGGTGGGTGTTCAGGTTTGGGTTTGGGGTTTGGTTTAGATGATGTGGCTGCCTTGATGGCATCGCCACGTATGCAGATGGATGGAAAATTGGATGTCCGTAGACGGTAGTGACTGCTAGGATAATCGGCCAAATTTGTGTGAGTGCTAGGAAATTTTTTGAAGAACAGTGACCACCGGGTTATTTGGTCAAAGTTTAGTGATCATTTAAGTAACCAACCCACAATTTTGGCGAAAAGTTTAGCCTTTCCAGGCTGAACACAGATTCGAATTTTAACACTATTTAAGGAGTCATTCAGTCCTCCTTTGACGGACTCTCGATTTTTCAGACTTTTCCACACATAGGAGAGAGGTTAGAGCATATTCTGGAGTTCTTGAAGAGATTAGATCATAATCTTTCCATCCCGGAAGACGTTTGGAGCTAGGAGTTGAAGATTTCTCGAGATCGAAGCTTCATGGAATCGTCAAAATTAGGTTTTTCAGATCTCTTCTGTTCTTCCTCCCTAAGATGAATTCTATTGGGGTCCGTTTGGATAGGTGTATTTGTATTTGGTAATTGAAATTCATGTAATTGAAATGCATGTAATTGAAATTCATGTATTTAAAATTCACGCAATTGAAATTCATGTGTTTGGATGTTAAGTTATTTGTCTGTATTTTAAAATCAATACACAATACACAATTTTGGTAGTCTGACCAAGAGTCTAATGAAGGAATTTCCTGACCATGAATATTTGATGATCAATTTTTTTCGACAAAAAGGTCTACCGGAAAAAATTTGATGGCAAAATCCTGAACCCTAAACCTCAAATAGTGCAATCTAGCAGTAGAACCGTAAAACCTAAACAATGGAATCTAGCAACATAAATTCAGAAGCAGAACCATAAACTTTAAATAGTGAAATATGGCGGCAAAAACCTGAACCCTAAACATTGGAATTTGGCGGCAAAACCCTAAACCCTAAGCGGTGGAATTTGGCGACAGAAATTTGGCCAAAGAACTCTAAACCCTAAATGGTGAAATCTAGCAGTAGAAACCTAAACCCTAAATGATGGAATCTGCCGGCAAAAATTTGGTGGTGGAACCTTAACGCTAAATGGTGGAATCTAGCGGAAAAGATATGGTGGCAGAACCCTAAAACCTAAATGGTGGAATCTGACGGAAAAGATTTGGCGGCGAAACCCTAAACCCTAAAGAGTGGATTTTGGCGGAAAAATTTTGGAGGCGGAATCCTAAACCGTAAACGGTAAAATCTTGCGGCAGATTCCTAAACCCTAATGAGTGAAATTGGCGGCGAATGCGGAACCCTTAAAGAGTGGAATTTGCTGGAAAAATATTGGTGGCGAAAAACCTAAACCCTCAACTGTAAAATCGTGCGGCGGATTCCTAAACCCTAAAGAGTGAAAATTGGCGGCGGACGCGGAACCCTGATCCCTAAAGAGTAAAATTTGATGGAAAAAATTTGGCGGCGAAACCCTAAACCTTATACGGTAGAATTAGGTGGAAAAGATTTGGGGCGGAACCCTAAACCCTAAAGAGTTGGAATTTCACGAAAAAAATTGGCGGTTGAACCCTAAACCTTAAAGAGTGAAATTTGGCGGTGCAAACCTATACCCCAAATGGTAGAATCTAGCAAGAAAAATTTGGCGGCAGAACCTCAAACCCTAAATGGTAGAATTTGGCGACAAAAAATTTGACGACGAAATCTTGTAACAGAACTCTTGGAGTAAAAAAAATATGTCAGCAAAGTTTCTATGCTTGAATATGCAATCTAGAAAATAAAGTAGTTGTGTTGTTTTTAATTATCTTTGAGATATGAGCCATTAATTGATTATCCTTGATGTGTATTTTAAATCACTAGGTTTTAAAAGGTATTTCAAATTCATGATTTAACAAGGTTAAATTCAAGGGTGTATTTTACTCAAATACAAATACATTTTCTTATTTGTATCCAAACACTAAATTTGGTATTTGAAATACCAAATCCCAAATACAAATACACCTATCCAAACAAACCCTTGTAAAGGAAAGGTATTTTTCTCTCTCTTCCTAATAATCGCTCTCCCCTCTCTCTTCAAACCCTACTTTCTTCTTGCCCTCTTTTAGCCGCCGGCTGCCTCCATGGCACCGGTGGCAGCCCCTATGTTTTATTTGTCTCTTTTCTTTTACCTTCTCTTTCTTTTCTCTTGTTGTTAGTTATTTCTTCATCCTTTATGGATGTGTTTTTCTCCTAGGATGGAGCTTCTCTCCCCCTTGTGGGCTTTTCCTTTTCCTCTATGGAGCTTTTGTTTCAGATCTGGTTTCAGGATTCTGAGGTGTGTTGGCTTGGATTCAAAGGGAGCTGATTTTTCAGTTTGCTTCTTCTCTTCTTTAATGTCATCTACCTCCTTGTTTTACCCTTTGTGTTGGTATTTGAGAGATGTTGTGGTTTCTTATATGAGATCGGGTGCTTTTAGTTGAGTTTGTGGTAGGGACGTTCTTCCAAGAGTGCTTCTAGGTGCCTCTTCCTCTATCCAACGTGTTTCCTTCTTCTCCAGCGAGTGTTCGGCGGTTCAGTTGGCGCGGCGGCGGACTTGCTGATGGTGACGACGACTGGCTGCTCTTTGGGTGATGGAGTGTTCAAGGGTTTGTTTGATAGGTTTTGGGTTTAAGGTTGTATCTTAAGTCGTTTTGGGCCTATTTTACTTTATTTCATTCTTGTCTTTCCGTGGGCTTTGGCCCATCTTTGTATCCTTAAAGTTTTTAATGAAACTAGCCTTTGTCAAAAAAAAAAAAAAAGAAGAACCCTTGTAGTTTTTGGTTCTCTTGTATCGAATATGAGTAGATAAAATTGTTAAGCTTAGATTAGATGAACCCTAAGTGACCCGGGGTTTTAAAGCGGTCACAAATCAGTGATAATTAGATCTTAATTTAGTCTGTTCTTATTCATAATTGATTTGTTCTTCATTTATGTTTCTTTTCTAGCTTGATCACCTAGATTAGATCCCCGTTAAAATAAGTATAGTTGGCGAACGTCTACCTTGTTTTAGAACGTCAAATCAATAATTAACCTATTCAATGGAATCATTCCTATAGTAGGAACCGTTTAGGGTTAGTCCGTTTCAAGAATAGCTCATAGAATCAATTAAGGTGCACTAGTCAATTATCCGGTGCAGAAGTGAATGCACAGACTGATAATCGATCTTGGTAGCTAGTTCAATAGTAGCGAATGTTCGTGGACTTAGACCTAAGAGTGAGGAGCTATGGCGGTGATTAAGAATTGAATGAATTAGGATTGAAAAGTCGTCGGTCTTGTGATCGCCAATACATTGGTGATCTTAGGAGGATTCGAGTCTAAGTTTTTGTCTGTTAAATGAAACCAAACCCAATCATCAATCTGTCATCTTAAATTCAATTTCATTTCCTTGCATAATAGCTTAGAAATTCGTGGAACTCACACCACACAACTTCGATTTAAACCCGAGTATTTGTTAACTTCTTTGAGTAGATGATTAGAAGAACTCCGAGGAATATGATTTATCCTACTTTTGTAGGTTAGTTATTTGACAACTGTTTTTTACAGTTATCACAATCTCCTCATGTTCTTCCATTAATAGATTTGTAAGATTATGCTTTATTACCATACATCCCAAAAGTATAACAAATAGAAACTTGTAACCTACCTTCAGCTCAGTGAAAAGCTCTCAACTTACATGTCGCCGGTGTCTTTGGTAGGGGTGGCTAATGGCATAGTGGGTAATGGGTACCCGCGATCCCGGCCCGTACCCATTCGGGTAGTGGGTACCCATTACCCGAATGGGTTCGGGCTATGGGATGAGCTTTGAGTCTAATGGGTACCCACTACCCGAACGGGTAATACCCGTGGGTACCCATTAACCCGTTTAGCCCGATTACAATAATAATAAACTAAAATAAAAATGCCCTTTAAGGCTTTAACTCGAATGTCTGGTCTCGACAAGTTAAAAGCATATTCGAGTCGACATCCCCTTTCTTCCCTAAACTAAAACCTAATTTCTAATCTGTTGAAATCAGAATCTTCAATCATTCATCGCATCTTCAGTCGAAGGAGTAAGCTGACTGACGACGAAGGAAGCTCTGTCGGACGGAACAGCCGCCGGCCCATCAGCCATCGACGACGACGAAATTGCTTGCACTCCTCTGCTACTCTGCCGGCCCATCGCCGACTCGGAAGCTCTATTGCTCTGTCTACCTAAATAGTAATATCGATCTTCTTCTTCCAGTCACCGCTACGGAAAAAAACCACTCATATTTCTCTCATTACTCAGGTATGCTGCTGCTTCCAATTCTTACTCTCGTCCGCGATTTTTTCTTTTTCATTTTCTTCCTTCTTGAGTTGTTGTCGTTATTCGATAACTGATTTCTTTCTCTACATGACTTGGAAAATTTTCACTTGTTAAATTTGACTCTGTAAATGTTTGTCGCTGGCCTCTCTGTATTTCTCTTGACTTCGCCATTGTTCGGTCTTTCGTTTCTTCTTGGTTGCTTGCTTCTCTGTTTCTATCTTCTGGCTATGGGTTTGTAGAGCTCGTCCTTGTTAATTTCTTGGTCGCTGTTATTTTAATCGGTTTCATTCCAACCTTGTTTTGCAAATTCTTGGTAATGCAGTAATGCTGTTTTGTTGGTCGCTGTTTACTATATACACTGCTATACACTGCTATTTTGTTTATTTCAGTAAGATGGCAAGTAATGCTGCAGCTCCACAGCCTACACCACCACAAGAAGATGCGCCAATAACAAATGAAGCTAGTAATGCAGTACCAGTTGATGGTGCACATGTTGAGGAAAGTGCTGCATCCGGCTCTGGGGGTATTCAACCAAAGAAAAGACAATTGAGGTCTCCGCATTGGGAAGGTTTTACTGCAGTTTACTGTATGGAAGGTAATCCACCGAGAGAGGTCCGTTATGGGAAATGCAACCGGTGTGAGGCAATCATCAAAGCCAACTCAAGCAATAGTGGCACTAATGGATTGAAGAATCACCATGAGTCATGTGAGAGGAAGTTGAAGGACTTACAGACACAACCAAAATTGAGTTATCAAGTGAAGAAAGATGGTGTTGTTTCAAAAGAGGATTGGGTATTCAATGCTGAAGAAGTTCGTCTCGCGTTGGCTGAAATGATAATTTTGGATGAACTCCCATTTAGGTTTGTTGAGAGGCTAGGTTTCACACGATTTATGGCTCGTTGTTGCCCGATGTTTGAGATTCCAGGTAGGAGGGCCATTAGGGATGATTGCGCGAGGCTATTCTTGGAGAGAAAGGACAGCTTGAAGTCATTATTCCACTCAAAGGGAATGGGGAGGATCTCAATAACCACAGATTGTTGGACCAATCTTCGAAACCAAAACTTCATATGTGTAACTGCTCATTTCATTGGAAGGAATTGGCAGTTGCATAAGAAGATCCTCGCATTCAGGATGATCGTTAGTCACAAAGGAGAAGATGTGGCCGATTCAGTTATGGATGTACTAAGTGAGTGGGATATTAGAAGCTTGATGTGTTGTACCGTTGACAATGCTTCTACTAATGACGTTGCAATTCGTCATATGCGGGAGCGTCTTCAGTTATGGGGGGGGAATACTCTTGGAGGGAGGTATCTCCATATGCGGTGCGTAGCACACATCATTAATTTGATTGTGCAAGATGGGTTAGAGGAGATTGGAATTTCAGTTAGAAGGGTACGAGAGGCATGTAAGTGGATTAGAGGTTCATCGGCGAGAACTGAAACATTTAAGCGTGCTGCCTCGAATATGCTTTTAACTTGCAAGCAGGAGTTGCAGGTAGACATGCCTACAAGATGGAATGCAACATACACTATGTTAGAGCATGCTGAGCCATATGAGAATGCATTTAGGTGTTACGAAAGCATGGTGCCCTCATTTGTCACTGATTTGAACAAGGTGTTGCATGCTGGAGTTGTAGTTGGCCCGCCAGGACCGAATGATTGGATTAAGGTACGATGGATGATGGAGTATCTGAAGAAGTTTTATGACCTCACTTGTCTGGTCTCCGGCACTTCGTACGTCACATCACATTTATTCTTTAAGGAGATGTGTGATTTGTTTGATTTCATTACTGACATTGGGGAGAATGAGGATGAAGACATACAAGGAATGGCGGTGAGGATGACGGCTAAAGTTGGTAAATATTGGTCGGAGGAGTTTGAAACGAATGTGAGGATGAATAAGTTCTTGTACATCGCAGCCATTTTAGACCCCCGACAGAAAATGAAACATGTTGAGAAGTGTTTGAAACACATATATGGAGCACAAAGGGCATCTGAATTAGTTGGAGAGCTGAGGAGCATTCTTACAGAGATGGTTGATGCCTACAAGGCTAGGGCGTATCCACCTCGACCTCCAAGAAGTGAAGGTGGTGCTTCTGAGGGTTCCTCTGCTACCGGAGCTGGAAAGAGGAAGGCTACGAATGAGCTGAAGCGGCGATCTGGTCGAGGCTCATTGAGTTCGTTGAGATCAGAAAGTGACGAGGAAGAAAACCACTCAGATATTTCAGAGTTGTCTATATACTTGGCTGAGGGTACATTCAAGGAGCGTAGGTCTGCAATTGGAGGAGATGGTAATGAAATGGACATAGTTGACAAATTCGATGTGTTGAAGTGGTGGTCATCTTACGGTATTGCCTACCCAATTCTTTCTGAAATCGCCAAAGATGTACTTGCCATACCAATTTCTACAGTTGCTTCAGAGTCCGCTTTTAGTTTGGGTGGGCGAATCATGAACGAGTTTAGGACCTCTTTGACTCCTTCCATGCTTGAGGCCCTAGTATGTGCGGCGGATTGGTTGCGGAGCGGAGAAAGTGCTCCCATTGATGAGGAGGATGCATCGGAAGAAGAACAAGAAAGGGAGTATCTAAAGGGTAAGTCTTATAATTACATGTTTGTTGATGCTTTCAATTTCCTTGCACGATTGGACTAACTATAGTTTGTTTTATCTTTGTAGTGTTGAAAAAAATTGGACTTATTAGCTTCAATGTTTTTCCAAACCCGGAACCAGAACCTCATGGAAGTGGAAGTGCGAGTGGAGGTGGTCAACATGGATTTGGAACTGCAAGTACAAACACTAATGAATGAGTTTGAATGAGTTTGAACTAGACATGAATGCTGCTGTACTGAATGAGTTTGAACGAATGTTGTTGTTATTTTGTTGCTGCAATACTGACAGAATGTTGTTATTTTGTTGTTATTTTGTTGCTGCAACACGTGAGCATGGCTGTTGCTGCAATACTGACATGGCTGTTGCTGCAATACTGACATGGCTGTTGCTGCAATTCTGTTTACAAAATAAATTTTGATTATATATTATTTTTGTTTAGTGGGGCTTTAGTGGGTATAGTGGGTACCCCGGCCCGATCCCATTATCATTAATGGGTACCCACTACCCGAACGGGTTCGGGCTATGGGATGAGCTTCGAGTCTAATGGGTACCCACTACCCGTTTCTTAATGGGTACGGGTACCCAAGCCCGTCCCATTAGCCAGCCCTAGTCTTTGGCTGATCCGTCTTCATCTGCTTGTCGTGGCCGGCCGCCGAACCCTGGCGAAGATAGCACTCTCGGTCGCTCTCCTCCGAATCTGAGTGGCAAGGGCTTGAGTTCCACTGTCGTGCCTCCCGTCTCGTCCCCCTTTCCGGAGAAGACCTTGTTGACTTACAAATCGGTGCTGTCTAGTAAAGATTCTCCTTTTGGAAATCCGGGGAAGGAATGGATAGCCGTCGGAGAACATGATATTGTCACTTCCATCGATAATGGCATTCGCTCCCTCCAAGTCTCGGATTCTCTCAAGAGTAAGTTATGCAAACCCTGGACTAATACAGTGGTTATCAGACTTTTGGGCAAATCCATTGGGTATTCCTACCTGTGTCACAGATTAAATGCCATGTGGAGACCAGTGGGGAGTATGCATGTCGTGGATATCGACAAGGATTGCTTCATCGTCAAATTCAGCAATGAAGCGGACTATTTCAAAGCTCTTACGGCTGGGCCGTGGATGATCCTGGAACACTACCTTATTGTGCAACAATGGGACCCGGGCTTCCGTGTCTCTGACACTCTCCCTAAGAAAATGGTTGTTTGGGTCCGTTTCCCTCATCTTCCGATCCTCTACTACCATCCGGAGATTCTTTCTGCCCTTGGGAACCTTATTGGACGTTGTGTCCGCGTCGACTTCTCAACCCAAAATACGGATCGGGGGAAGTTCGCTCGCCTCGCGATTGAGATTGATCTCAATGAACCTCTTACTCCGGGGATCAAACTTGATGGTGCGTGGCAGAAAGTCGAATACGAAAACATTCCCATGCTCTGTTACGATTGCGGGAAAGTTGGACATGAGTCGGAATCCTGCCCCTGTAAGCAAGCTCTCGTTCAGAGTTCTCCTTTCCCCAGCTCTCCCACTCCCACCATACAGGGAGCTGCTCCTCCCATGGCTAGCCAGCCGGATAGTTTCGGGCCTTGGATGGTGGTGGCACGCAAGCATCGCCGGCAGCGCCGGGAGATCATTCCAGAAAAGGCAAGCGGATCTTCGGGCAAGATCGATTCCAGCCATGAACGTATTAAGGAAAGTTCAGGTAATTGTAGTAAGTCTTTGGAAGAGAAGGTTGGAGAGCAGCACGATTCCCGCGGGGAAAACGTTAATTCAGCAATCAAGGCTCCGGCTCCCGCGTCTAAAAAAGGAAAGACCCCAACGGCTAGGAAATCTGCAGCCAAGCTCCTTAATGAGGAGGGATCCGGAAAGTCTGCTGCTGCGGGTAGGAAAGCCCATTTAGGAAACAACAGCTCAAAGCCGGCCAACAAAGGCCCATCCGTTCTAGCTAAAGGAAGCCCAAGTGATGATGGCTCACCCGTTGGGCCCAATTTGGTTGTGGAATCCGGCCTACCCAGCGACCCCTCTCCAAGTGCTAATCCGACTCCTAACAGCTCCATTCCCCTTTTCGACAGTCTTATCCAGATTCCATTCAGTCTCTCTCCTCGTCGGCTTCTTCTGCTCCTCTGGCGTCTAACCGCTTCAAGAGAATGTCGAAGCGGATCACTTCGGCTCCTGTCCGGGAAAAACAGAAAATGAATTTGAAGACTAAGAACCCTTCCCTCAAGACCCAGCAAACTGAGAGCTTTCCAAGGGCCGTTAAAGATCGTATCTGTGCTGAATTGCTCCCCGGTCAGAAACAGGTGATGACGTTTGATTTACCGCGTTTATATCGCCACATTTGAACGACATTCCCCTTATTTGACTCCGAATTATGATGAACTTGAATGACTTTTATGAAAAATATGTTTTATCTCCCGTTGGCCCTCTTTTGGGCAATTTGATGTTGTTTCGAGTTGTTTTTGTTGAGATTTCAGGTTACCACGTTGTGGATGACTTTTCTACGAGCTCGGCACTTCAAACGGGGATCAATTTGGAGTTCAAACGGAGCGGGAATCATCAAAAGAGCTGAAGGTCATTTCCAGGGGCAAAAGTGCGCCTAAATCCATGAAAAGTGCGCCGGCGCACTTTTCTGGAGCTGCCAGGCGCACTTTATTTTTAGTCTCCTGTAAATTTTCCATCGGCCACGAAAAGTGCGCCATTTTCATGGAAAAGTGCGCCGGCGCACTTTTTAAGTGCCGTCGGGCGCACTTTTTCCCAGGACGGATTTCGGAGAGTAAAACAGGGTTTTCGAGGGAGAGAGGGACAGACTTCATTCTTCATTCTGATTTCGACGAACCAGACACTCTCGGAGGAGGATTTTGAAGCTTTGAAGTGACGATTAAGCGAGGAGAAGCGAGGATTAACTCAGGAGTTTCTAGGATTCATCAGGATTAGGTTTTCTCGGAGTAAGATGTCTTCTTCTCTGTTTTCTTCTTCTTTGTTTCTGCGATTTCTTCTGCGATGATGTCGAGCTAAACTCTTAGTTTGTTCAGATTAGATGAAGTTCTAGCAAGGCTTTGTATGGATGATGTCGGGTTTCTAACCCGTTTATGTTAATTGAGGTTTATTCAGACTTAATTTAGATTTTTCTAAAACCCTAATTTGAAGCTCTTGAATTCGCAGATTGACCATATCGTAGAATTTGCTTCATCTTTGTCTTGCGGTTCTGACCATGGACGTGAGTCATTCTAGGGTTTAGAAGGTCATTAAGATTACCCGGTGTCTTGACCATAGGGCCGGTGAAATTAATCTCTTTGCATTTCTGTGCGGCGTTTCATTGTTCTTCGTGCATTCTTGGAGATTTATGAGTTATCTTGACCATAGGAACTCATAGGTTTGCTAGGATAGTTTCTCTGCGTCCTGACCATGGAGTAGAGATTGCCAAAGGAAGCGTCGAGGAATTGAGTCTGTTAAAACCTTAGTTGCATTGCATCATCCGTCTTAGTCGAGCTAGAGCGGATTCGAGTCTGGACAAGCGCCTTAGTCAATTCTTGAAGCTCCATCTTGTTTGCCTGCTTGATTGGTTTAATTTGCATTTCTAGATTTTTAGTTCATTCACCACCATTTCCAAACCAAACGTTTAAACCCGAATAGCTTATTCCACATTAGTTGAGTAATAGAAACAGAAAGACCCTTGGGAAGTAACGATCTCGCTAGAGCGATCTAGTGAGTAAAACTAGTGTGCATTAATTTGCGCATCAAGTTTTTGGCGCCGTTGCCGGGGACCTTTTCTTTTTCTAGGAAAGGCATTGTGCATCTTAGCTTTTCATTCACTCTCTTTTCATTTCTTATCTCCCACATTTTTGTATTACTTGGTATTTCTTGTTTTTGGCGTTTCAGGCAAGATTGCAGGTACGGAGGAAAAGCGGGCTAGTAAGCGCATAGCTGAAAAGGGTAGAGTCTTCTACACTCATTTCGGCACTACTCCGGTACCTCCTCCTCCAGCCAGGACACCTAAAGCAAGGAAGAACCTCTTCACATCTACATCTACATCCTCGCCTACGCCCTCGCCTTCACCATCCACCATTGCTACTATTGATCCTCTCACAGATCCTCCTATTCCACCTGAGATAGAAGTTATGGCGGCGGAAAGGACATTGAAGGATTACGACCGACCGACCATAGATGGGACATCTTCGAGCATCCAGATTCCCAACACGGGAACTCGGAATCTGCACATTCCATCTCACTTGATCAATATGATTCAAGCGAACGGGAACACTTTCTCTGGAGGTGTTAATGAGGACCCGAATGCTCATGTGAGGAACTTTTTGAGGCTGGCTCATACAGTTTCCAATAATGAAGCGGATCATAGTGCAGTCAAGCTTCAACTTTTTCCCTTCACTCTGAAGGGTCAAGCAGAATTGTGGTTGTATGATCATCCTGCGAATCACTTCACTACGTGGGATGGTCTGGCTAAAGCATTCCTAGAAGAGTTCTTCTCCCCTTCTAGAACAGATGCACTCAGAGCACAAATTGCAGGATTCGAGAGTGGATCGGAGGAGAACTTCTATGAGGCTTGGCAGAGATACTTAGGGCTTCTCCGGGCTTGTCCTCACCATGGATGGGATGACTATAACAAGTTCTCTACATTCTTCCGTGGCCTGGACTATGGGAAGAAAAAGGAGTTCTCTCTACAGCTGACTATGGATTTGAACGACATGACCGCAACCGCGGCCTTGGATGCTTGCAAGAGTTTTGCCGCGAAAATCAAATCTCTCATGCACGTTAACCCAATGAAGATGGACAGCAGACATTCAGAGAAAAATAGGTTCTCTATTGATTCATCATACCCTGTTCCCACAGTTCCTGCACCAGTGGATATTGTTAGAAGTCAGTTGGAGTTGGATAACTCGACTCTGGAGATGGAAGTACAGAGGCTGAAACATGAGTTGGGAAGAGCTCAAATAGCTCCCGCATCGGGTGTTCCTACAGCTCCACCGCCAGGGTTCAAGATGCTTTCTAGAACCACTCCTTCCTCTTCTTCAACGGCGGTGACTGTAGCAGCAGTCACCGCCCCGTGTTCAAACTGTGGTGGTCCAGATCATACAGCAGAGAGTTGTAACTGGAAGATTGAGGGTAACCCAGACCAACAACAAGAGGAGGTTGATTATGTTGGGGGACAGAACCAGAGGAATTACCAGAACCAGAACAACAATTTCAAAAATTCCAATGGTTACCAGAATCAAAACTCCCAATGGCAGAGCAGAGGGAACTGGAACAACAACCAAAATCAGAATCAGTTTCAGGGAGGAAATCAAGGGGGTTACCAAAGGTATAATGGGAATCAAAATCAGAATTCCCAATGGCAGAACAGAGGAGGCTGGAATAACAATCAGAATCCAGAACCAGAACCAGAACCAGAACCAGAACCAGGAACAAACCAGAACAGGCAACAACTGGTTCGAGCTCTTCTGCGCCTAAGACTTATTCCGAGATCATGTTGGAAAAGATTTTTGCTGAAACCCAATCAAACAAGAGGGACATCTCACACCACGACTCTTCTCTCCAGATGCTTGCGAATCAGATGGCAGGAATCACAAATATGCTTAAGGAGAAGGGTATTGGATCTCTACCTACCACCACTCTCCCTAATCCGAACCAGAATGAACATGTGGGAGCTGTGGAAACAAGGAGCGGGAAGAAGCTCACAGATATTCCCATGAAGCAGGTGCCAACTCTAATTCCTCCTCCTCATCTCATCGAAGAAGAAGACGTGGAGGAAGAGGAACAAATTCAGCAGCCAAATAAGGAAGAGATACCGGTTATTCCCTCATCTCCTATACCGGTTACTAACCCTCACAAGCCTAAGGCACCTTATCCTGCCAGGCTTAATAAGGATCTCTACGATGCTCAATACCAGCTATTCCTTAAGATGCTGAACAGGGTTCACGTTGACATGTCGATGAAGGAGATGATTGTGACGATGCCGAAATTTGCCAAGTACATGAAGATGCTAGCCACCAACAAGCTGAAGTTGCAAGAACTCTTAGCTCTCACGGAGGAAGAACAAGCGAACTTCCCAGAGCTATTCGAAGACTTGGAGCTTAATGAGGAGGTATCTACCATTGTGCTAAATAAGCTTCCTATTAAGCGCCGCGATCCAGGTTCTTTCACTCTACCTTGTCGCATTGGTACTTTCCGTGTTGGACGTGGTTTAGCGGATCTAGGAGCTAGCATCAATGTCATGTCATATAGCTTAGCTTCTGATATAGGAATGCTTGATTTTAAACCAACTCGCATGAACGTAAAATTAGCTGATAAATCTTCTGCTGTGCCTAGGGGTATTTTAGAAGATGTAATTCTTGAAGTTGGTCCATTTAAGTTTCCTACTGATTTTGTCGTGATTGATGCTCATGCTGATATGCCGTTGATTCTTGGTCGTCCATTCTTGTATTCAGCCGGTTCTCTCATAGATGTGCTAGGAGGTACTATAACTCTTAGGGTAGGAAAAGATCATGCTACATTTCGTTTAGATAATAGCATTCAATTTCCTCACCACTACGATGACTTGTGTGCTGTTGAAGAAACTGTTACTGTGCTTTCTACCTCTGTGTTTACTAACCTAGTGAGTGAAGACTCGCTAGAGAAGTGTATTGTTTCTGGTCAGTTTGTTGATGCAGGAGCAATTCGGGATGAACAGGTAGCATCTATGAGCATGTATGAAGAAGAGGAATATGTTGACCAGGTTCCGCAAACTGCTTTTACACCGCCACCGGAGCGTCGACTTTTGACTTCATATGAAGAAGCTCCGGAACTTGAGTTGAAGGATCTGCCTCCAAACTTAGAGTATGCATATCTGGGAGAGGACTCTAAGCTTCCGGTCATAATTAATTCGACCCTCACTCAACCGCAGAAGGATGAGCTCATACGGTTGCTTAGGAGGCATGTGCGTGCTATTGCTTGGAGGGTGACAGATATTAAGGGAATTCATCCTTCCCACTGTATGCATCACATCTTCCTCGAGGAGAACCAGAGACCTGTTAGACAACCTCAACGACGTCTTAATCCAAACATGATGGAGGTTGTAAAGAAGGAGGTGATCAAGCTTCTGGATGCTGGGATATTTATCCCATTTCTGATAGTAACTGGGTGAGCCCGGTTCATTGTGTGCCTAAGAAGGGAGGCATCACCGTGGTACCTAATGCAGCGGGGGAGCTCATCCCTACGAGGACAGTTAACGGATGGAGAGTCTGTATTGATTACAGACGATTAAATGATGCTACAAGAAAAGACCATTTTCCCCTTCCTTTCATTGATCAGATGTTGGAGCGCTTGGCGGGTCATGAGTATTACTGCTTCCTGGATGGGATGTCCGGGTATTTTCAGATTCCCATCGCACCGAAGGATCAAGAAAAGACCACTTTCACATGCCCGTTTGGTACTTTTGCCTACCGCAGAATTCCCTTCGGACTCTGTAACGCGCCAGCTACGTTTCAGAGATGCATGATGGGTATCTTTGATGAGCTCATTGGAGATGCTGTGGAGGTATTTATGGACGATTTCTCGGTTTATGGACATTCTTTTGAACATGGCTTGAAAAACCTTGAGAGAGTCCTTAAGAGATGTGAAGCCACAAATTTAGCTCTTAGCTGGGAGAAGAGCTATTTCATGGTGACGGAGGGCATTGTGCTTGGGCACAAAGTTTCGAAGAAGGGTATTGAGGTTGATCCGGCGAAGATCGACACCATTGCCAAGCTACCGCCTCCCTCTTCCGTCAAAGCAGTAAGAAGCTTTCTGGGTCATGCAGGGTTTTATAGGCGGTTTATCAAGGATTTTTCTAAAATCACCTTGCCTATGACTCGATTACTAGAGAAAGAGGTTCCTTTCCTCTTTGACGAAAAGTGCATGACAGCTTTCGAGACTTTGAGGAATAAGCTTGTTTCAGCACCTGTAGTTGTAGCTCCGAATTGGAAACTGCCCTTCGAGCTTATGTGTGATGCGAGCAATTATGCCGTTGGAGCGGTCTTGGGGCAGCGGATTGAGAAGCGGTTCAGGCCAATCTACTATGCCAGCAAGACAATGAATGAAGCTCAACGGAATTACACAACTACCGAGAAGGAGATGTTAGCGGTAGTCTTTGCCTTTGATAAGTTCCGCTCCTATCTCTTTTTGCTAAAATTATTGTCTTCACAGATCACGCAGCTATCCGATATCTTATGAGCAAGGCGGATGCTAAGCCAAGGTTAATCCGCTGGATTCTCCTCTTGCAAGAGTTTGATTTTGAGATCCAAGACAAGAAGGGGTCGGAGAATGTGGCTGCGGATCATTTGTCACGATTGGAGGAGCATGAGCAGAGTTCTGGTGATAATCTACCGATCCGGGAAACTTTCCCGGAAGAACACCTATTTGCTATAATGATAAAGGAGGCAGAGGGTCCTTGGTTTGCAGACCTCGCTAATTATCTGGCCACGGGTGAAGTAAGGACGGACTTCTCCCGTCAAGAAAGGAGGAAGTTCTTTACAGAGGTTAAGAAGTACTTCTGGGATGATCCTTATTTGTTCCGGATTGGCTCTGATGACATCATCCGGAGGTGCGTAACTCTAGCGGAGGCTGGAGATATAATGGAACACTGCCATTCTGGACCTGTCGGTGGCCACCATGGAGCAAACCGAACTGCTCGGAAGATCTTGGCTTCTGGATTTTTCTGGCCTACTATCTTCAAGGATTGCCAAGATTTCATCAAGGCATGCGATGCGTGCCAACGAGCAGGTAAGATTTCTAAACGAGATGAAATGCCTCAACAAATTTCTGTGGTTGTTGAAATTTTTGATGTGTGGGGGATCGATTTTATGGGTCCTTTCACTCCTTCTTTTGGTAACAAGTACATACTCGTGGCTGTGGATTATGTATCGAAGTGGGTGGAAGCGCAAGCTCTCCCCACTAACGATGCCCGAGTTGTTGGAAAGTTCCTCAAGAAGCTGTTTTCTCGTTTTGGTGCACCTAGGACAATCATTAGCGACCGTGGAACTCATTTTCAGGGTCAATTTGATAAAGTGTGCCAGAAGTTTGGTGTTACTCATCGTTTGTCCACGGCTTACCACCCTCAAACGAGTGGTCAAGTCGAGGTGTCAAACCGGGAATTGAAACGGATTCTTGAGAAAACCGTCGATCAATCCTCTAAGGATTGGTCCACCAAGCTTGATGATGCGCTTTGGGCATATAGGACGGCGTTTAAAACGCCTATAGGAACCTCCCCATATTTTCTGGTATATGGGAAAGCGTGTCATCTGCCAGTAGAGCTCGAGCATAGAGGCTACTGGGCCCTTAAGCTACTGAACTTGGATGCTAGTCTTGCAGGTGAAGAGAGGAAATTGCAGGTTCTAGAGCTTGAGGAATGGAGGAACCGAGCTTATGAGAGCTCGAAGATTTACAAGGAGCGTACCAAGAAGCTCCACGATTCACGCTTGAAGGGAAGCAAGGAGTTTAAAGAAGGGGATCAAGTGCTCCTTTACAATTCACGGCTGCATCTCTTCCCGGGCAAGCTTAAGTCTCGTTGGATGGGTCCGTTCACGGTCCTAACGTCCTCTCTCATGGCGCTGTGGAAATTTTAAGGCCGGAGAAGAGCCCTTTAAGGTGAATGGACATCGTCTGAAGCTTTATGTAGCGGGAGCGTTCATTGGTGTGACGGAGAAGGCTAGTCTCGAGGCACCGTAAACCAGGTATCGTCTAGCTCAAAGACGTTAAACGAGAGCGCTTCTCGGGAGGCAACCCGAGTCTGGAGTCTTTTATTTTATTTTATTTTTTTATTTTTTCTTTTGAGTCGAGTCTGTGGTAGAGTCGTGCGTCAGTCTTGGTGTTTTTGTGGGAATTTTCTGTGTCTCCGTCGTCGAATTTGAGATCCTGGTCTTTAAAACGAATTCTGGATTTTAAAAAGAAAATTTTTGTCTCGTAGCAGGTCAAAATGTGCGCCTTTTTACCCAAAAAGTGCGCTGGCGCACTTTTACAGTGCCGCCGGGCGCACTTTATTTTTTGCCTCCTGGAAATTTTGGACGCTTTTCAAAATGTGCGCCTTTTCACCCAAAAAGTGCGCTGGCGCACTTTTACAGTGCCGCCGGGCGCACTTTATTTTCAGTCTCCTGGAATTTTTTGCCAACTTCGAAAAAGTGCGCCTTTTCTGAACAAAAGTGCGCTGGCGCACTTTATAAAATTCCAGGCGCACTTTTTGTGCGCACAAACACCAATCTCTTCTTTCCCTCAGCCTTTTCGGATCAAACTCCCTCTTTTCTCCTTCTTCTTCATTCAGCCGAAGCAAATAGAGGAGACTTTCGTTTTCAAATTTCGGACCCAAACCTCCGATTTTAGCTCGATTTTCACCGGTCCGCACTTACCCATTCACCAAATCGAGTTCCCTACTGATTTCCGCCCGTCCTCAACCGATTTTCTCCTGATTTGGTCAAGATTTGAGCTAGGATCGAGCCAAAACCTAGTTTTGGTATTTTCGGGTCGTTCGTCGATTTTCTTGAGGATTTAGCCATCACTCATTTGAGGTAAGTTGCTCTACACATCACCACGAATCTATTGCACTATTCCTTGCCGATTTTTGATGAGATTTTCGGATTTGTGAAATTCGAGCTATGAACCCTAATTTCTGAAGTTTGTGATTTAGTCAAATTGAGCTTGGATTATGGCAATTGACCATCTAGTATAGTTCCATTTTGAATCGTGGGTTGTTTGGACTTCATTTGCTTGGTGAATTGCATGATATAGGTTACTTTCCTATACCGATTTTCTGCAAATTGGGGGATTTTTGATTGTGAACGGATCCTAATGATTGAAGATGTTTTGCATGATGTTAGAAGGTGATTTGGCATAATAGAGAGTTTGATTTGGATTGATTGTAGCTTGAGGACGCTAGATTGAGAATTTTACCTCTCTTTGTGCATTTGTGCCGGTTCTTTGTGTTTGATGCTCCATGCTTGATATCGTGGCTATTTGTCTAAACCGTTGTAAGCATGAATAGATTCCAATGATTGGGTGGACTTAAGTGCTATGAATTTGCTCTGTCTTCGCCCCATCGCCCTTACTTCAAGCTTTTAAGTGTGGGGTGGGGCTTTCACGTGTCTAACTGAGTTGTTGCTAAGTTGCAGATTATGGACAGGGGAAAGACAGCGATGCAATCACATTATGAGGAAGGGGATTCGTCTTCTGCACCACCACACACTGACCCTCAGCCAGCTGCTAATGAGCGAGATTCCGATAGGGAGGAAGCTATGCCTATACAGCCATTTATTCCTGCTGCTGGCGGCAGACCGGATAACCTTCACCGGTTCATTCTCCAGCTTTCTGAGGAGCATTGGACGCGCTTTCAGAAGATTCACCATCTTTCCCCCACTGTTGGAGCCCTCATCGACTTTCAAGGAATTCAGGAAGCTTTTCCAGAGTTTTACAACAGGTTAATTTACAGGTTGCGACGGGGACGCCTACTCGTTATTGCCCAGGTTACAGTGCTGCACCTCTTCTTCACTTAAGAGTTTTGGTCTACTTTCAGTTGGGACGCTAGGATCGTAAATCTCACTAAGCAGCATATTCGTTTCTCGTTGGGGGGGCAGTGGTTTACCGAGTCGTACGATTCATTTGGACATCTTCTCGGGTTTCCCCCTCAGAGCAATGTGGGACTAGCGGGACTTCAGGAGTCACCAGAGTACAGATTGGAATCCTCTGCTAAAATGTGGTTTGAGTTAACTGGGATTGAAGGTGGGTTGACTACCAGTTCGTCTACCTATCGCTCCATTAGGTGCCCGGTGTGGAAGTTCTTGCATATGGTGCTCCGGCGAACATTTTGTCACAGGAGTACGGGGGGGCACCATTTTTATAATGAAGAGCTGCAGTTATTCAGATCTATGAGCACTGGCATGGGACTCCATCCAGGTTACGTGATCGCTTCTTTCTTTGGGAAACGAGTTGGGAGAGCTACCATTCCACGCTCTCTTCCTGGTGGGTGGTATGTTTCGAGGATCGTTGCATCAGCTGGATTAGCTGATCGCTGGCCAGCTGAGGTTTTTATAGATGCCGTTCCACCCAGGGATTTCGGCACTCACTACTTGATCTCACATGGTTTAGTTCCGAGACCAATGATCCCCAGGAGAGCTAGACATGCCCGTCCGGTTGATGGAGCTTTGCCCGGCCCCCAGGCCACCGAGCCACCTCACTCGCCAGCTGCCGATCCACCTCAGACTCCTGTCTTTCGGCGATTCCTCGCAGCCTTTTGACTTGCAGAGATCTGTCTTGCGGTTAGAGCAGTGGCAGGCCACATTCAACGAGGGAGGGCACCCATGGCAGCAACGCATCGATGACAGGTTGGCGAGCTGGGACGCGTGGCGTGCAGATTTTGGTCAGGGATCCCTTGCTTGGCAGCAGGAGGTCATCCGCAATCAGGATGAGCAGCGTACCTGGCACACTAGGGAGACTGCGTGGAGAGCGCAGCAGGATGCTCGTCATAACTTGTACCAGGAGCAGCACGAGGAGCAGATGGCGTTACTACAGCAGCTCCTGGATCGCCAGCCACCCCTTACGGCTCGACAGGGGACTCAGCGGAGCCGCGGACGACGGGGCTAGGGATCCGGACTCGACTTCAGGATTTCTTTATTTTCCACTTTCAGACTTGTATTTTCTTTTCACTTGTGTCGGATTTTGAGTGGGTTTGTGTTTGAGTCTTTGTTCAACTGTTATGTGGGTCGAGTCAGTTAAACCCTTGTATTCTGAATGATCTAATCGTGTTATGTTTCTTCTCTTTCCCTGATCCTCAGGTTTATTGTTCCACTTTCTGTGACCCCGGCTCTGATCAAGACATGCGCTCTGGTTGTTCATTCATGCCATCTCTTGCACCCTCATGGTCTGTTTCCGGTACCCCTTTACACTTTTCTTCACTGTTGTGCAGTCCATTGAGGACAATGTCCAAATTTAAGTGTGGGGTGGGGTTTTTGTTTGCATGTTTTGCCAAGTAATGGGCGGTGATTGTGTCTTGTTTTGTCACTCTTTCACAGCTTCCCACTCTCGGTAGCAAGTAATTTTCCACATTGCTTAATAACTTCTTGAATTGCCTACTGTCTTCCATATGGTGAGATTGATGTGGTGCTTCGGCTTTAACCAAATGTGTGTGTGAGAACCTGAATTATGACCATCTCCCATTCTTCTTGCTCTTAGTAGTCTAGGAGCTTGCCCTTATCGTGTTAGTGAACAATTGACTTGTTAATGTGTAAGACTTGGTCTGTCTGACGCTTGAATTCTCTAGTTCAATGCCTGGATCGAGTCTAGATAAGGGATCTGTTAATTTCGTGCTTTAAGTTGTTATTGATTTTTCCCAATCAAAGAAAATCTGAAAAAAATGAATGGTTTGGTATTGAAGTTGTGGGTCGATTCACGAGCTGGCATACGTGCCTGCCCATTGCTGTAGTCCCAAAGGGAAGTCTCAATGTGGCATTCTTCTTCTAACCTACTCCCGATCGTGGCTGGGGTCTAGGATAACGCGGAATTCCAAAGGTTTCCGGCTGCTCCGTACCCGGTAGTATCCACACTGTACCGCCCATTCGGAAAAAAAAAAAAAAGAAAGAAAAAAAAAAGATGAAGAGAAAAATGAAATTCTCTTTAATTTTGTTCTAGTCGTGTTCCCTTATCTAGCAAGTGTCCGGTTGCGTCCTAGAGTAAGTGTAGCGGAAGTAAGCGTTGTCTTGCCTTTACCAAGTCAGGTTGTTCACTAGTTCGTTAAAGTCTTGTTCCTCTTTCACTCTGGCAAAAGTTTGGTTCCTAATTGTGTGGTTAGTTGGGTAATCCTCTTGTTTGGTTGAAGCACCGTATACATCTTTCTAGGAACCAAGAGGTTTTCGGTTTGCTCATTCAAGTTGGTGCATTGTTGTGGTAAAATTCTTGTTTGAGGACAAACAAACGTTTAAGTGTGGGGTGATTTGATGACGTTTGATTTACCGCGTTTATATCGCCACATTTGAACGACATTCCCTTATTTGACTCCGAATTATGATGAACTTGAATGACTTTTATGAAAAATATGTTTATCTCCCGTTGGCCCTCTTTTGGGCAATTTGATGTTGTTTCGAGTTGTTTTTGTTGAGATTTCAGGTTACCACGTTGTGGATGACTTTTCTACGAGCTCGGCACTTCAAACGGGGATCAATTTGGAGTTCAAACGGAGCGGGAATCATCAAAAGAGCTGAAGGTCATTTCCAGGGGCAAAAGTGCGCCTAAATCCATGAAAAGTGCGCCGGCGCACTTTTCTGGAGCTGCCAGGCGCACTTTATTTTTAGTCTCCTGTAAATTTTCCATCGGCCACGAAAAGTGCGCCATTTTCATGGAAAAGTGCGCCGGCGCACTTTTTAAGTGCCGTCGGGCGCACTTTTTCCCAGGACGGATTTCGGAGAGTAAAACAGGGTTTTCGAGGGAGAGAGGGACAGACTTCATTCTTCATTCTGATTTCGACGAACCAGACACTCTCGGAGGAGGATTTTGAAGCTTTGAAGTGACGATTAAGCGAGGAGAAGCGAGGATTAACTCAGGAGTTTCTAGGATTCATCAGGATTAGGTTTTCTCGGAGTAAGATGTCTTCTTCTCTGGTTTTCTTCTTCTTTGTTTCTGCGATTTCTTCTGCGATGATGTCGAGCTAAACTCTTAGTTTGTTCAGATTAGATGAAGTTCTAGCAAGGCTTTGTATGGATGATGTCGGGTTTCTAACCCGTTTATGTTAATTGAGGTTTATTCAGACTTAATTTAGATTTTTCTAAAACCCTAATTTGAAGCTCTTGAATTCGCAGATTGACCATATCGTAGAATTTGCTTCATCTTTGTCTTGCGGTTCTGACCATGGACGTGAGTCATTCTAGGGTTTAGAAGGTCATTAAGATTACCCGGTGTCTTGACCATAGGGCCGGTGAAATTAATCTCTTTGCATTTCTGTGCGGCGTTTCATTGTTCTTCGTGCATTCTTGGAGATTTATGAGTTATCTTGACCATAGGAACTCATAGGTTTGCTAGGATAGTTTCTCTGCGTCCTGACCATGGAGTAGAGATTGCCAAAGGAAGCGTCGAGGAATTGAGTCTGTTAAAACCTTAGTTGCATTGCATCATCCGTCTTAGTCGAGCTAGAGCGGATTCGAGTCTGGACAAGCGCCTTAGTCAATTCTTGAAGCTCCATCTTGTTTGCCTGCTTGATTGGTTTAATTTGCATTTCTAGATTTTTAGTTCATTCACCACCATTTCCAAACCAAACGTTTAAACCCGAATAGCTTATTCCACATTAGTTGAGTAATAGAAACAGAAAGACCCTTGGGAAGTAACGATCTCGCTAGAGCGATCTAGTGAGTAAAACTAGTGTGCATTAATTTGCGCATCAACAGGCTGCGGCCTCTCGGACAAAGGTTGAACCCGACCACATGCCGAAGCTATGGCCACGGAGATAGGTTGCGTGGAGGAACAGTGGGATACGAGTGTCTCTTGTCAATCCGGGGAGGCTATGATTACTGATTCGACCAGTGGTGATGCGCCCCCACCGGATGATCTTGTTCTGAACCTGCCAAATTCGGGCTAATCTTGCGGTGCAGGTTGTTTCGTTCCCTTCTCTGTTTTTATGGATAGTTTACTCACTTGGAATTGCCGGGGAGCCGGTCACAACTCATTTCTCTCTGTTTTCAAGCATTTTGTGCAGGTCTACAATCCCACGATTGTGGTGATTTTGGAACCGCGTGTTAGTGGAATTAAAGGTAGCCAGATTCGTGCAAGCATGGGGTTTCAGTTCTCGATCGTTGAGGAAGCTCGTGGTTTCAGCGGCGGAATTTGGTTGTTGTGGAATGATCCCTTGCTCAAAATCCGGCGAATTTCCTCCTTCTTCCAATTCATTCACGTTGAAGTCAATTATGACGATGCCGCGAACTTCCTCTTCACTGCTGTCTATGGCTCCCCGATCCCTTGCCGAAGACGCGAGCTTTGGTCTGACCTCGCCCAATTATCGCAAGGAGTCAAGCAAGCCTGGCTCCTTGCCGGTGACTTCAATGCGATGGTCAATGCCTCGGAAAAAGTGGGTGGAGCGGGTTTCAATACAAACAATGCACGCGACTTTCGGAACTGCATTGCCAATTGTAGCCTCTTCGATATGAGTTTCACAGGCCCTAAACACACCTGGTTCAGGGGAAGCCTCAGGGAACGCCTCGATCGAAGCCTTTGTAACGGTCACTGGCTAACTAAATTCCCCGAAGCGTCTACCTTCCACCTGGAACGTCTTAAGTCCGATCACAGGCCAATTCTCGTCAGGATGACAGCCTACTCAAAACAGGTTCGTGCTGTCGCCCTTTTCGTTTTAATGCCGCCTGGCTTAGTCATGAAGATTTTCATCCTATGCTTAATCTTAGCTGGAAAGCTAGAAAGGATGTTTGTGAATCTTTGCAGGATTTGGAAGCTTGCTGCAGGAAATGGAACAATAAAGTCTTTGGCAACATCTTTGTTCGGAAGCGCCTGCTCACTAACCGTCTCCTTTGGCTGGAAAAAAATAATTGCTCAAGACAGAACCAGAAGCTTTTAGAAGAAGAGGATTCTGTCAGAAATGAGCTCGAACGGACGCTTTGGCAAGAAGAGATCCTTTGGCTTCAAAAAGCTAGGGTTAAATGGAACCTCGAGGGGATCGCAACACTCGCTTCTTCCATCTTTCGACTCTTAGGAGACGCAAAGGCAACTTCATCAAGGGTCTTAAAGACCTTGACGGGAACTGGATCTATGACAGAGATCAATTGATGAACTTGGTAGTCGAGCACTTCTCGACCCTCTTCTCGGCCGGTCAAACCTCCCCTCTCTCCGATGTGGGTTTCGCCAATCAGATCTCTGACTCGGAAAGAACCCAGCTTGGCCGAACTCTCGAAATGGCTGAGATCCTTTCTGCAATCAGATCTATGGGAGACCTTAAAGCGCCATGGAAGGATGGATTCCAACCTCTTTTCTTTCAAAAGTGTTGGTCCACTGTTGGGGATGATGTTTCTGACTTCCTGGTTTCTTGTTTCAGGGCACCGGAGACTATTGAAAGAATGAATCAAACCATTATTGTCCTCATCCCTAAGCAGAACAAGCCGGAGATGATGTCGCAATTTCGCCCCATCAGCCTGTGTAACGTGACTGATAAAATTTTGGCTAAATGCATTGCTGACAAACTTCGCAGCATTATGGTTAACTTGATTGGAGAGGCTTAAACAAGCTTTGTTCCCGGGCGCCATATTGCCGACAATATTATCATCCTTCAAGAGGTCGTCCACTCTATGAGATGTCGCACAGGAAAGAAGGCCTGGATGACCATCAAGCTCGACCTGGCTAAAGCCTTTGATCGTTTGGAGTGGAGCTTTGTCGAAGAAACCCTTCGTTGCGCTAATCTCCCGGAAAACTTGATCCACATCATTGTTTGCTGCATCTCGACGACCTCCACTCAGGTGCTTTGGAATGGTGGTTTGACTCCTGTCTTCAAACCTGGACGCGGCCTTCGTCAGGGATGTCCCCTCTCTCCCTTCTTGTTTACCCTTTGTATTGAGCGCCTTAGTGTTTTGATTTCCAATGCGGTTAAAGATGCTTCCTGGCGCCCTATTCAGCTTGCTAAAAATGGTCCGGGTCTCTCTCACCTCTTCTTTGCAGACGATCTCATCTTGTTTGGGGAAGTTAACCCGGACCAATGCTGCATTATCTCTAATTGCCTTGACAGTTTCTGTCGCGCTTCGGGACAGATGGTGAGCCTTGAAAAATCTCGGGTGTATTTTTCAAAAAACACCACCAGTCCTGTGCGTCACAGCACCTGTCGCCTGTTGGGAATTGCGGAAACGCAAGACCTGGGTCGTTACTTGGGTGTTCCTGTTCTCCATGGTCGTATCTCTAAGAACACGTACGAGTATATTATTGAGCGCATTGATCAGAAACTTGATGGCTGGAAGCGCAACTCCTTGTCCCTTGCGGGGCGAGTTACGCTTGCAACATCTGTTCTCAATGCCTTGCCTTCTTATGCCATGCAGACTTCCACCCTTCCGACTTCCATCCTTAAGTCCATTGACTCTAGGATCCGTAGCTTTGTGTGGGGTGGTTCCAAAGAGGAGAGGAAAATTCACTTAGTTTCTTGGGATGTTGTTTGCAGGCCAACCTCGCAAGGAGGACTTGGACTCAGGAAAGCTAAGGAGCTTAACGAGGCGTTTCTGATGAAGCTTGGGTGGCATATCCTGAAACATTCAGAGAAGTTGTGGGTTCGAGTATGACTTCGAAGTACCTCAAAGAGGTTGATGAGGTGATTACCATTCATCGCAAAAACTGGGGTTCTGCCCTCTGGCGAGGCATCAGAAGGGTTTGGCCGACCCTGAGGAATTCTTGCCAGAAAAGCATCCGCGATGGCAAGTCGACATCCTTCTGGTTTGATGCTTGGCTTGACAGTGGGATCACTTTGGCTGATTTCTCTATTAAGGACCTGGATGAAGTTGAGAAAGGTCGGCTGGTGGCCGAAGCCACTGATGACAATGGCGATTGGGACTGGAGGTTTTTGAGCAATTACCTCCCTCCGCAATGCATTCTTCAAGTTGCTGGCATGCAGCCACCCAAACTGGAGAGTGGAGAAGACGATCTTATTTGGGGTCCGGATAAAAAAGGACAGTTTTCCATTAAATCCGTCTATGAAGTTTTGGCTACAACGAGGATGAAAGAGAACGGGCTGCTGTGGAAGACGGTTTGGAACTGGAGTGGTCCCAACCGGGTCCGCTTCTTCCTTTGGTTGACGGCTCACAACCGTCTCCTGACAAATGGCGAACGGAAAAGACGGCACCTTGCTGATGATGACCTTTGTAATCACTGCAAGTCTGCCCCTGAAGATGCTCTTCATGTCCTGCGTGAGTGCCCTTTTGCCAGGAAGCTTTGGATTAGCATTTTACCTCCAGACCATATCCCTGCTTTCTTCACAGGTAACCTCCATGATTGGCTGCTTAGAGAACTAAAGGACAAAGAACTCGGCCAGCTTATTGGAATTGCAGCCTGGCTTCTTTGGAAGGCTAGGAACGAGGCCATTTTTGAGAAAGTTTTTGTAACGAGTGATCAGCTCCGCCTACGAGTCCTTCATTGGATCGCCGGGGTTTGAGAGACAATGAAAGCTCAGTTGCTAAACCTATCAAATGTGGTCGCCCGTAGCAGAGACACCCTTATTAGTTGGATCCCTCCTCCTGATGATTGGTTTAAAATTAACACAGATGGCTCAGTTATCCAGCCTCACAGTTCTGCCGCAGCTGGTGGGGTTATTCGCGACTGCCAAGGGCGGAGTGTGGCGGCTTTCACGGCCAACTTGGGATCTTGTTCGATCATGAGAGCGGAATTAAGGGCAGCGGAACTTGGCCTTGCCCATGCTTGGGAGCTTGGGGCAAAAAAGGTTATCCTTGAGCTTGATTCTCTTGCAGCGGTTCTTGCTATTGATGACAAGTCTTCATGGGATTCTAGACATGGACCCATCCTTTTACAGATCCACCACTTGAGATCTCGAGATTGGCAGGTTATTGTTCGACACTGCTACAGGGAAGCCAATAGGGTGGCTGACCTTCTTGCCCACCTGGGCCATTGTAACACGCTTGGAGTTCACCTCCTCGATTTTTTGCCTCCTCCTGTTCGGAGTGCTCTTTTTTCTGATTGTACGGGAGCTTCTTTCCCTCGCATGATTCCTATTAATCGTTAAGGGTGCTCTCGCACCCGTCTTTTTACCAAAAAAAAAAAACAAAAGTATAACAAATATTTTCCAAACTCACATACTCCAAATAGAGAACTCGATCATTAATAATGTATTTACAAAGTAGGGGTTTGGATAAGTCAACTTCAACACAAACTCTAACATATCTTGCTCTGACCCTTTCTGCTATAGCAAGATCCATAAAAACCGTTTCCCAAATGTGGTTAGTTATTCGGTTGACCGTAACATGATTGAAAAGTGAATAAAGAGCGTTGACTGTCTAACCCACATAAATATTGCTCAAATTGGTTCCTCCTTGTTAAAATCTAGAGTCCATCGAGCCACCATAAAATGACAATTATACATCTTCTAGGGACCTTGGAAGGCAACTTACTAGTAGTCTTTAATGTTAGAAAATCTAACTAAGAAGAAGTAATTTGACAAATTAGGAACTTGGACATGACCTTTCCTTTCCCCATAGAAACTCCAGTCAACTTCTCGGGGTCGGGTGTAACACTCCACCATATACGAACTCCAGTTGAATCATATGTTCAACCCATGTAGCATACTACTAACTAGGGTTATTATGATGCAAATCGGGAAATTAACACATACATTTAGTGAGACAGCAAACACATAACAAGATATCACTTAATATGCATATTCATACATGATATGGGGTGGCTAATACTAATACCAACCAAAAAATTATGTATCATAAATGATATTCAAGTACATGAATGATGTCTGAAACAAGCAACTCACAACAATCGACAATCTTTGGGTTTCCGAAATCTTAATAGAGCTTTTCCAATAAATTCAAACTTAAAATTATACAACATTTGGATAAAATTAAATACTGTGTTACTTCAAATATCATAAACATTATTTTTTGTTTTTCATTTTTCTCATATTAGTATTCATTAAAACTAAATGGATATACTAAGGTGGCTTTTTGTAAGCCTGGCACAGTAACACCTATATTTTATTTCATTCATAACTAGACGAGTGTAGGAAATTCCAAGAAAATCATACATAATATGATGTGATAAAAAGGATTTGAAATAAAAACACTATGAACATCAATGGACAAGCTATGTCCAATGCCAACAAAGAAGCCAGCTAGCGGGTTGCCCTCCCGATAAATATGCTCAACTTTGACCATCCAATCTTCAATCCAACATCTCATGAAAGATTCCAATCTCAGAAAAGTGTTGGTGGGCGCCCTCACCCTCTCCCGGTAAAAAGTGAACATCAATACGCGAGTCCAACTACACATGTATCTCTAAAATCCTCTCTCCCAATCAATCTATAATCCTATCACATTCCCTCTCAACTCATCCCTGGTGATCAAGAAAATCCCTTGGTTCGCTGCTAAGTAACATTCATCAACATCACGAAACATGCCTCCTACTATTGCTCATTTAGTCTCAGGTAAAACGAAGTCACCAGAGTTGATAGTAACCCAATCAGGTGGAATGGAGGTGGCATCCATGAGACTTCCCTCACTGTCTTTGTAGGTTGTCTAGTAGTGATGGAATGGTCATGTATCAGGGCTCCTTCAATCGTGATAGCCTAACAATCTAATATGCTGTGACAAGGCTTCCGAAGTAGTGTGAGTATCAATAAAAATGGCTTCATTCCTAGTCTTCTAAAGAGACCAACAGGAAACCCCAAAGAGAAGGTTCATGCTCGGCACCTTCAATTGGCGTGTGATCCAAGAAGGAAGT
The DNA here is from genome assembly GCA_034768395.1 of Linum lewisii. Classification (NCBI taxonomy): domain Eukaryota; kingdom Viridiplantae; phylum Streptophyta; class Magnoliopsida; order Malpighiales; family Linaceae; genus Linum; species Linum lewisii. The sequence goes on along the minus strand of CM068303.1, from coordinate 45,199,655 downwards.
GGAAAATCCCAGTTCATTTGGTATTGATGTGACGTTATTTAGTGCATTTTGAGCCCTCGATTAGCCTAAGGATCTCCCATGTTTGATCTCATTTTTCCATGATTAGATATACTTTTATCGAAGTTTTATGCAAAGTGCTCTTTTGTTGTCCGGTTGCCACTTTGAGGCCAGTTCCGTGTCTATTGGAGTTGTTTTCTTTGCATTTTCAGGATTTGGCATTGAAGTACTTGTGACAAGGAGCACGTAGGATCAAACGGGAGGTCAATCGGAGCTAGGACGGAGGAGATATGGCCGTTGCAAAATCGAGAAAAATGCATCCTTCCCCTGAAGAAGTTTTCGGCGAGAACTCTAAGTTCTCGCCGAAAACCCTCGGCGTTCACAAGCAGACGGATTACAGGAGGCTGACATTGGATTTGTGAAGAAGTTTTCGGCGAAAACTTCCAGAGTTTTCGCCGAAAACCTATGAAGAAATACCAAAGCTGCTCGGTGATTTGCAAAGGAATTTTCGGCGAAAACTAAAGGAGTTTTCGCCGAAAAATTTAGGTGTTTCTGGTGGTACTATTTAAAGTGGCAATTGGCGAAAATCAGGGGGCGTTCATTAATATATTTTACAACACTCGACATTCTCTAAACTCATATCGCCGATCACTGCTTTTCTCTCATCCGATCATCCTCCCTTTTTCTTTGTTGATCAACTTGAAGATCAAGGAGCTAAGTGAAGTCCTCCATACCTTGGATTGAAGCTTGAAGAGCCAAGTTGCAAGATCCTCCATGGAAGCAAGGATGATCTCCTCTACTCAATTTCAGGTTTCTTCCATGGTTATGCTAGGCTAAGCTTAGGTTTAGTTTAGTGGGGGATGGATCAAGCTAGGATAGGTGATTGATTGTATGGATTGAGTTTCTCATAGCCATTTGTGTAAGATGATGATCCTAGACCTTGTGCTTGTTGTTCATGGGACTTAACTTGTTCCTTTGATATTTTGTTTATGTATTTCAATACATGAGAATGATTGATTGATGTTGATCTAAGGTTGTAGGATTGTAATTGAATGATTTGAGAGATTGGATTATGCAATTGCAACCATTTTGAGCTTGTTTTTCCTTGTTGTCATTTTGTCGAACACTTGGTGTGCATTTAATTTTCAGTCATTTGAAGGTTGAAAGGCCCTTTGATTGCTAGACTAGTGTTCTATGATTGACATGAGAGTGTCTTGCATCATTTACCTTGTGTTAGATGAATGTTAGCATAGAGATCAAGTGTTGAGCATTTTCATTGAGCTATTTAAAGCACTTCATTTCCTTTGTTCACATAGAGAAAGCATGGTGCATTTGGTCTAGGAGTAGAGAGTCAATTGTGCGAGAGTTCGTTGATTCTACTTGAGTGAATTGCATGGTCATTAGTTTATACATCGTTGCTTGAGATTCAATCCAGCTTTCATGAACCTTGAGCTTGAAGAAACCCCTTGCTAAGCTAAACTCCCTTCTCTCTTGTTTGATCCTCTTCTTGCCTTGTTAGCTATTGCTTTACTTGTTTGTTTGGTTTATGATTTTGAATCTTTGTCACCAAAACTCAATCTCAATTTAAATGTTTAAACCGTTCATGAACCTTGTGAGTATTAGCTTATGAGAGGACCTCGTGGAATACGACCTTGATTGTTGTGAGTTAAATCTTGCACATCAGCTATTCAGAAAGAAAGGCAAGTCACTCCCAAATATTCACCATGGCAGAATACTCTCACAACACATGCAAGATCGTCTCTTGAGGATGTCCACATCTCGAACACGATCCGTCTTTTTTCAAGTTTCGAACATCATCCCCTCGATGCACCACCAGAGGTGTAATGCCTGTAATTTAGAGCACCAAATCTTTCGGTAACCAAGAACATACAGAAGGGAAATTCCAATCACCTGAAAATGTGTAGAAATCGACAAATATTGTAACACCTGCTCCTAATTTTTGTGGTTGGACAAATGGTTGAACCGGAATGAGTGTCACTAGCAATAATCAAGAATAAATAAAACATGAAATCAAGCGAAGGGGATTAAAGATGAATTATAAAACACTGAATAAGGACGAGATCCCATCTTAAAATACAAACCAGGCCCCGCCGACCAAATCTCATAATCAAACACAATCTAAAACCCCTCACCAACATTGTCAACTGAAATAAAGATAAAAGAGTCAACTTCGCGTCCTCGATCACCGTCTTGAACCATCCATTGCATAACTTCAACCGCTGAACCAAATTCCAATCACTGCAGCACTAACTAAAAAGTAACAAACTAAGGGGGATTAACTTCCTAATGAAACTGAGTGAACTCACAGGGCCCAACTATGCGTCGAACCACCTAGGGAGCATCTAAGACTCCTACACAGTGTCTCATCATTGAGACTCATCCTACGTCTAGTCCATTTTATAATTTTCTATCAGATAGTACTAGGTGATCACGAAAAACATTATCTCCCTCTATACCTCATCATATGCAAATGTCATCACCAATACCATCATCACATATCATCCATATATTTCTTAAGCACACACATTCACACTGCACAACATATCACAATCAGATAGCTCTAGGTGTTTATTAAGGCGCCAAAAGAGTTGTTCTCCCTCTACCCGGCCGACCCGCAAAACGCACTTCCATCACTAGGAAGTCCCAACGCATCCCGTAGGGAGGTATCTACATATTGATAGACTAGTACCCATTTCAATAGAGTCGTGATAAAGTTTGCAGTTACCTGAATCCAATAGATAACTGTGATGTTGTATCAAGTTAGTGAGAAGTTTAATTAAAGAAAAAATTAATGATTTACCACTTAAAAACATGTCCATTATGCCTAAATGTTTTGATAAGTCACTTTATACCTAAATTGGTAGAGGAACCATAAAGATTAATCTTCACATATTTGTTTGTTATATCAACACTATATATTCCTATACACTAGTATTTCCATGTTCCGATTTATCATCATTATTATTTTATGAACAGTTGAGTGGCAATATATAATCGACGGACCGGGTACTAACGTACAACCTCTTTTCGCCTGCACCGGGTTCCCACAAAAACAAAAATACGCTAACGTGCGCCCTCCCTCTTTCTTACTCTCCTTTCTTCCCCGCCCGCACAGAATCCATTCTGAAAACGCTTTCACAGTGCTTCGCTCTTCTGATTTCCCCTCTCTTTCAGTCTGCTCGTCTCTTCCGACCAAGCAGTCACTGAGGTAAGCTCTTCTCTGGTGCCCATTCGGTATTTTCTCTGCAATTTCGGCTGGTATTGCCTCATTTGGATTCTTCGAGGAGGCAGGCAAGGCAAGGCAAGGACTTGCATTGGGATTTTCCCATGGGGACGGAATTGATATTTTGAGTGTTTTCGTTTTCTTTTCCCTGCTCGATTTATTTTCCAGTCAGGCGGAATTGGGATTTTCTGTTGGAGGAAGGGATTGTGTGTTTGATTCGATTGTAGTAAGTTAGGGTATTAGCTCGGATCACTTGGTGATGGGAATATGGGAGAAGGCGATGGTGATTTGTCAAATTCCGTGCTTGTTGAAGCTAACCTAGGGTTGCAGGAAGGTTTGTTAGAGGGAGTTTCGAGACCTAGGGCTGTGAAGATGGGGAGCGACGAGAAGAAGAAGCCTGCGGTTAAGAAGAGATTGAAGTCAATGATGGGGAGTGGTGTGGATTCTGATGACGATGAACCGATTGGGAGTTTGTTGAAAATGAAGAAACCTAGGAACCCTAAGAAGGGCAAGGCTGTGTCCGGCAAGGTTTCAAAAGTTGGGGGAGTGGTTTCTGAAGATGTGGAATTTGGTGGGATGGATGATACGTTGGCTAGTTTGAGGAAGAAATTGAAAGGTCCTAAGAAAGACATTGGATCTGTTGCTGCTAGGTCTTCAGGTGGTGTTGTGGAGAAAGGGGTTGGAAACAAGCGCAAAAAGAAATCAAAAGTTGACGAAAATGCTGTAAAATTAGAGTGTGGCGAAGGTAGCAAAGTTACAGGACCTACGGAAGTTTGCTTCCAAGTTAAGAAACATGAAGGGACACTGGGTGGGGGGACTTTTGTCAATTCTTCAGATGTGAAGCTGGTTGAGTCTCAGTCAGTTTTCAGAGCACAATCTGGCACAGATCTGTGTTGCAAACAGAACAGAGGAACTGAGATGTTAGTGGATGGGATAAGCCCTACTAATGGAAGTAGTTTATATTCTGCATTTGGACAAAGTAGGAGAGTGAGAAAACAGATGCATCAAGATGGTGTTTGTGATAGGATCAAAGATGAAAAAAGGTTTGATTCCAGGGTCTTTGATTTTATGGAAGGAGCTGAGGCAGATCCTTGTTGCTCTCACCAAGTTTGCGATGATAATTGTTCCTTTTCGGGACAAAAAGGTAGCTCCAACCATCAAACATTTGAAGATGTTGGACAGATTTCTAGAGAATGCAGATTGGTTCCTGATGTCCATGGGGTTGCTTTTCCCAAATTGTCTTCTATGCAGAATTCAGTCACGTGTAATCTTGCTGAACTCAATTCGAAGAGTGAGTGCACAATGACATTGGATGAGAAATCTGAGAAGGCTATCACTGAGCCTGTGGTAAATGGTTCAGGCGAAAGAGAAATTCTTTCACTGGTTGCTGACAATGAGTTGATGCATCATTCAAGTGATGTTTCGCCCCATCATATTCGGGTGAAGGAAACTGTTGAACTAGGGAGTCCGCCTGTTGAAGCCAAGTGTGAGGATTCTCTCGGACAACACCCATATACTGCCCAGCCTTCTCGTTCCCATGTAGCAAAATCCAAAATTACGTTAGCAGATGTTCTGGAACCTTTTAATCATGGTGATTCCTTACACGACCATGATTTAGTTTCAGCTTCTCTTAAAGCACCAGATGGAAGCTCAACACCAATAGGTGAAACAGCCTGTGAAGTCCAGAAATCTGAATCTAATCTTCTCATGAGCTGCACAGAGAATTCTCTGGACACAGATGTTAATCCACATAATTCCACTGCATCCATCCAAAAGGGCAGCCCTGGTTTGCTGCAAAATCAACCCTCTCAAAATGAAACCAAGCAACATTGTGCTCCAGGCCGTGAACGTCATTCCATTCACGAAGGGGTTGATGGAGCCTCTCCTGCATCTTTAGCAGCGGAGGAAAATGGAAGTTTTCAGGAAGATACAGCTTCTGTTCCTGATTCTGAAATCAAAGATGGAAAATTATCAGCTAAGCAGCGTGCTGTTCGTCAAGCAAAAAAGCGTAGGCATGATGACATGGCTTATGAAGGGGATGTAGATTGGGAAGTTCTAATCAACGGGCAAAGATTTCTGGATGAGGAAATGTTGGACAATTCGAGAACTTACAGAATGAGAGAGAAGTCTGATTCCTCTTTAGTTAGTATTTCAGAGATTGAGAATAGTGGAGCTGCTGCTGTGTCTGCTGGACTGAAATCTCATGCTGTTGGTCCAGTTGAGAAAATTAAATTCAAAGATGTCTTGAAACGCAAGTCTGGGCTCCAAGAATATCTAGAATGCAGGTTTGTTATCATTCTTTTCTCCACTCTGATGATATTACATTTCCCTTTTGGCTGTAAGTAATCTTTGTACCCTAGGTTAGAACGTGTGAGGATATTTTCATCACCTAGAGCTAGGATGTTGTCATCTATATTTTATTAGCCCTTTGTATTTGCTTAACAAGATACTCATACGTTTATGAAAGTTACTGTTTTAGTGCTATTTGACTTGTAAATAATATTTGTTGCTAACCGACTCCTTCACAGTTATGTCATCTAGATGACTTGAGTCTTTCAGCTATCATGTGGTTGGTGAATAACTGTAATTGCTTTCATAAGTAATGCCATGTTTAGTGACTGATATGTAATAAAAGCTTTCTTTTATTTTTATTGACTGATATTTCTGCTGTGATGTAGGAATCAGATCTTAAGTCTTTGGAGCAAAGATGTTACTCGTATATTACCACTTTCTGAATGTGGTGTCACTGATACCCCTTCTGAGGATGAATCTCAAGGTGCTTCACTAATTAGAGAAGTGTATTCGTATCTTGACCAGAGTGTAAGTTTCTTCATCTGCTGTTGTACTGATGGCCTTCCATCCTGAATGCTATTGTTACGGTTCCTAGGTTTTGTGTGTTCCTTTCCTACATTGTTTTAACTTTCAATTCTTACATTGTCATCACAGGGATGCATAAATGTTGGGATTGCCTATGAGAAAAAGAAAGCAGAACCAGGTGCAAAACATAGTTATACGCTTTGTGGAGGGAAAAATCTTGGTGGGAGTCCTAGCACATCAGTTGCTGAAATGGACGATGGAGTCTCCTTTATCCTTGGTCAGGTTAAGGGTCGTCAGACTTCAAATGAGGTTAAGGATAGAGTCGTGAATGATGGTGAGAACCAAGAGTCAGAAGGAGAGCTTGTTACATCTAAGACATTAAGATTATCTGATGTTCCAAAACTTGAAGAGCTTCTATCTGATGATATCCAGCAGAACCCTACTGGTGAACCCAGATTATCTGATGAGGTAGTCTCTGATATAACTCCTAAGTTAAGAGATGACCAGCACAGTGGGCAATCTTCTCAAAATGGTATAGAAAGAAGCCATTGTATGCCGTGTGATTCTCGAAATAAGAAGAGAATCTTAATTATTGGTGCTGGTCCTGCTGGATTAACAGCTGCACGGCATTTGCAGCGACAGGGTTTCCATGTTACTATAATTGAGGCACGAAGTAGGATAGGAGGCCGTGTCCATACAGATCGGTCATCCTTTTCAGTTCCAGTAGATCTTGGTGCTAGCATTATTACTGGTGTCGAGGCTGATGTTGCGACTGAGAGGAGACCAGACCCTTCCTCTTTAATCTGTGCTCAGTTGGGCCTTGAGCTGACTGTTCTGAACAGTGACTGTCCACTTTATGATATCATGACAGGAGAAAAAGTGCCTACCGATCTGGATGAGGCGTTGGAGGCAGAATTCAACAGTCTTCTTGATGACATGGTACCACTCATCTCACAGAAGGGGGAACTTGCTCTGAAAATGTCTTTGGAAGATGGATTAGAATATGCCCTTATGAAGCGACGCTTAGCACAACCAAGGACAGATATGGAAGGAATTGAATTGCGGACCGCGGCAGACTTTTCATGTGTTTCCACACAATGTAGTGCTGAAGAAGGGGCTTCCCAGAAAAGTTCAAAGGAAGAAATTTTGAGTGCCTCTGAAAGGAGAGTTATGGATTGGCATTTTGCTAATTTGGAGTATGGTTGTGCTGCTTTGCTGAAGCAAGTGTCACTTTCGCATTGGAATCAGGATGATGTATATGGAGGATTTGGAGGAGCTCATTGTATGATCAAGGGGGGTTACAGTAATGTTGTAGAATCTCTTGCAGAGGGGCTGGCTATCCAACTGAACCATGTAGTTACCGAGATTTCATATGGTTCCATGGACACAGGTGTAAATGATTCAAAAGTGAAAGTTTCCACATCCAATGGCAGCGAGTTCAGTGGAGATGCTGTCCTTGTTACAGTGCCGCTTGGGTGTTTGAAGGCAGAAAGCATAAAGTTTTCGCCTTCCTTGCCTCAATGGAAACAGTCTTCCATTCAGAGACTTGGTTACGGAGTCCTGAATAAAGTAGTTTTGGAATTTGAACGAGTTTTCTGGGATGACTCGGTGGATTACTTCGGGGCAACAGCAGAGGACACAGATAATAGGGGGCATTGTTTTATGTTCTGGAATGTACGGAAAACTGTGGGAGCACCTGTTCTTATTGCCTTAGTTGTTGGCAAGGCTGCTATTGATGGCCAAAGTTCATGCTCATCAGATCATGTTAGTCATGCAGTGAAGACACTTCGCAAACTTTTCGGAGTGGATTTAGTGCCAGATCCTGTTGCTTCAATGGTGACTGATTGGGGTAGAGATCCATTCAGTTATGGTGCTTACTCTTATGTTGCCATAGGTTCATCTGGAGAAGACTATGATATATTGGGCAGGCCAGTTGAGAACTGCTTATTTTTTGCTGGTGAAGCTACCTGCAAGGAGTATCCTGATACAGTTGGTGGTGCTATGATGAGTGGCCTTCGGGAGGCAGTACGGATAATTGATATAATGCGTACTGGGAATGATTACACTGCTGAAGCAGAGGCTCTTGAGGCTGCAAAGAGACGGTTGGAGCTTGAAAGAGATGAAGTTAGAGACATAATGAATAGACTTGAAACTATGGAGCTTTATACTGTCATCTCCAAGAGTTCAGTAGCCTTATTACAGGAGATGTTTTTCGGTGCAAAAACCACCGCAGGAAGACTGCACCTTGCCAAGAAGTTGTTGAGTCTCCCTGCTGAAACCTTGAAGTCCTTTGCTGGTACCAAAAAAGGGTTATCCACTCTCAACTCTTGGATACTGGTATGTTCTGTTCACAGATTGTATTTCTGGTGGACGAGAATTGCTAACTTTATATTTTGGTATTTTTATTAGCTCTACCTGCTGATTTCTTCTACTCTTGTGCAGGACTCAATGGGGAAGGATGGTACTCAGCTTTTACGGCATTGTGTTCGCATTCTTGTGCTGGTGTCTACAGACTTACTTGCAGTGCGTCTGTCAGGTACTGTTTTGTATCTTTGCTGCTCCTTGACTCAGTGTCCCCTCCCAAACAAAAAATGGAATGTAAAAGAAGATCCACATATCTGCAGTCTGCCGCCCACCACCACATCCATATCCTTCTGCAATCCCCGTGTATTTATGCTACGTGTACATTAGAATGGTCCTCCTTACAATTTTCGATTCTGGCTCATTCATTATTGTCTAGTTTATGTATTTTTTTATCGTGCTCTACTGTGTTTAAAATGAACCGTTGCATTTTCATTGAGACTAGAGTTAATGAGGATGAATGTATTCCCACAATTGGAGAGCCAGGTGTTTGCATTCTATCTCGGGTATAAAACTAGAACTCAATTGTATGTACCATAATTGAGTTATCATCTTTCTTTGTACCAGGCATCGGGAAGACGGTGAAAGAAAAAGTTTGTGTGCATACCAGTCGTGATATTCGTGCCATAGCAAGTCAGCTGGTTAGCGTCTGGCTTGAAGTGTTCCGCAGGGAGAAAGCTTCTAATCGTATGAAGCTATCTCGACAAGCCACTGCACTTGATTCTTCAAGGAGAAAATCTGTTTTTAATCTGCTTACAGGGAAGCCACCTCTACGTAATCATCTTAATGGTCCGGAAAATAGGGGGGGCTTGCACTTCCCCGTATCCACTGCTAGCCCATTGTTGTCGGATACTAACATGAAGAATGTGAATGGTGACTTGGTTAAGCATGAAATGAAGGCATCAGGTCTGAGATCAAGGTCCCAAGATTCCATCAGCAGAGTGGGGATCGAGATGAAAGAGCAAAGTAAAGTTGCCCTGTCTGAAGAAGAAAAAGCAGCCTTAGCTGCAGCTGAGTCTGCGCAAGCTGCAGCTCGTGCAGCTGCTGAGGTCTGTTCCTTCTTCCTATCCTTGCTATAGTTACTGCACTGCAACCATCTCTGACCTTTTTATAGATCATTAACTGCTCGTCTCTTTGCATGTCATGTGTATCTTTCTATCTTATGAGCTATTCTGTCACTCTTGAATCATCTCATAGTTTGTTTGCAACCTGACAATTCCATCCCATCATACATGGATCTGCTATAGGCATACATTTGTTTGTCGTTCTCACAAAACTCAGACACATAATTGTATCAACCTTAGTATCTCATAAGATGGTGATGTTGGTGATCTTTGTATAGATTTAATTGTTGCTTATCCTCTGGAACTATGTTTCCTTTTTCTTGTTTGTCTGTGCCTTCATTGTTGGTTCTCCTCTGGTACTTTGTTTTTTTGGTATCTTCATTTTGCTTAATAAGGATATTAATTGCAGGCTTATGCCAAGTGCAATGCAATGCTGCACCTTCCTAAGATACCATCATTTCATAAGTTTGCAAGACGGGAACAATATCCACAAATGGATGAATGTGATCCTAGAAAAAAATGGACTAGTGGGGTCTTTGGGGGACAAGATTGTACATCTGAGATAGACTCGAGGAATTGCAGAGTAAGGAACTGGTCAGTCGATTTCTCCGCCACTTGTGAGAACTTCAATAATTCGAGAATGTCGATTGATAACCTATCTCAGCGAAGCCATTCAAATGAAATAGCCTCCCGTATGAACTTGGGAGAGCAGTCTGGAGAAAGTGCAGCTACTGGCAGCAGCCTCTATACAAAAGCATGGGTTGATACAGCGATGTTGGTGCTGTCAAGGGTTATCAAGCCATTGAGAGATGGCAATCTCAAGCAGCTGCTGCTGATTCGGAATTTTACCATCCTGATATGCATATAAACGATGAAGTGCATTCAAATACCAGTTCAAGACCACCTGCCTGGAGGAATGATAGACAAGCAAATGAGAGCTCTGTCTCACAAGTTACAGTAAACAAAGAGACGTTGAAGAGTCACTCTCGCAGTGCAGACCGTATTAAACAGGCGGTTGTGGATTTTGTTGCATCATTACTCATGCCTGTTTACAAGGCACACAAAATTGACAGGGATGGATATAAATCTATAATGAAGAAGTGCGCCACGAAGGTTGGTTTTTATTTCAGTCTTATTTACTATGGAGCACGATGAGTGATCTGGTTGTTTCATGTAATACTTCTTGATTGATGAACAGGTCATGGAGCGGGCTACTGATGCCGAGAAAGCAATGTCTGTTTCTGAATTTCTTGATTCCAAACGCAAGAATAAGGTATGTACTCTAATCATTTGCGTCACTGAGATACATTTTCAGCAATGAATGCCAGGTTTATAAACATACTGAAAATATTTGTTTGACTCATGTTTGTTGCTATGTTTACTTTTATTTCAAACACGATGTGCTGGGAGGACACTTAAATTAATATATCCTTTGTGTTACATTTACTCAGATTCGGATGTTTGTTGATAAATTGATGGAGAGGCAAGTGGAAACAGAGCCAGCTGATAAACCATGATATTCTTGGGATGGCTGCTCTCTTGACTTCTGGGTCTACTTGAACGGAATGATCAACAGGTGGCGTTCTGTTCATTGGCTGCATCAGTTCACTTCAAAGGGTGGTACTGTTTGCTTCAGCAGAGTTGTTGCTTGCAATTCCCAGATCAGTGTCTTGATAAATTATACAAGTCGGAGATTCCGAAGGTGCCTAAAAATGAGATATATTCGTGGCCATTTGAGTCTTGAATTGACATTTGTGACGATTGGTCCAGTTTGGCTCTCAAAATTCTGAGAAAGTCTTCTGAATTCCTGCAACAGGGAACACCAGGGAATCAAATGTGGATTTTACCTCTCTTGTACCTGTACCTGAAGGATGGACGGGTACAAAGCCTGCTTGGTTCAACCGTTATCGATGGGGTGAAGAATAACACCTGGCATTATTGTTCAAGGATTACCATAGCATCTGCTCTTTTACTGACTTGATTTTGATGCATGTATATTCTTAGTAGGATTGGTTTAGTGGTGAGAAGCATAAAGAAAACAGTAGTCTTCCCCGAAAGAGTCCTTACAGTTTTATCCTGATTTTTCAAGGGATCAATTTCCAACTTTCTTTTCTGTTCTTTTTCAAAGTCAAAAACTTCCAATCAATGCATTCATGGAAGCCTTTTCATTGCCATGTTCCATGTTTACTTTCTCTCACTTTATCCTTCTCTATTGTGTACCTCAAAACACAATAATACAGAGATGCAATCTATTCGCAACTGTCATAAACCATTGCTGAAAACCTCAGGTAAGGGTATTGGTGATCCGCCTAATGAAATATCTGGCGTATGAATCTACATGGAGAAAGCCTTTCTGGTATTCATTTAATAAATGTCCAAATTTCATCTTCTCTGTCGATTTTTTTTACTGATGTACAGCTTCATCTTGCAGGGAAGGTAAGACGCGAAAGGAATCAGTGTTTTTCTTTTCCTCTTGTGTTATGCCAGGTATCCATTTCTTAATAGTCGGCTTACCTTGCACATTTAAATGCATAAAAAGCTTCTTGTATTTACTTTACAGAGGCACATTTACATAACGCTTGGGCCTCTGGCACGCGTAGGATGTTTTATATAATAGCCATAAAGAGAATGTTTTGGTTCAAACGTATCTCAAAACTGTTCATGACATGTATCGTTGGCTGTTCAAAAATACATGCAGAACCTTTTCCATTCTGATGATGCATGACAGAACTTTAGATGAAGGATTAAGAAATCTCCAGCTCCTTTGTTTGTAATCGGAATAACTCAACCTCATTTTTATCCTTAATGTCGTGCTTCTTGCAGAAAAGAGCTTATGATTTAATGTGGTAGCCATGGCCAGAACTGAACTAGCCAAAGTTAAAGCTTTGATCAGGCACTGAAGACAATGGATGCTCGTTTCCAGTTCTGATTAGTTGGTGTGCAGGGGTGGAAAATATCAGTGGGTACTCTCTGTCTATACATTCTCTGGCGATCTTTTATCCCGATCATATTGGCCTCACTATCTATATTCGAAGATGTTTAAATTGAGGTACTGATATTCATAAAGTCTGAACGAATTATCTCCTGGTTGGTTAATTAAACACGATGTGTCATCAGAAGCACGATTCGTCAGTTTCCATCTTTCTGTTTTGCCAAAAAGTTATAACTTGATTGTAAACAAGGAGGAATGAACTTGATATAGCTAGAGTTCTTTGGCCGATGTGTAGTCAGTCAAGATAATTGGTTCCTATCTCCTCGATCATGTTCATTAAATTTTCTGCATTCCAGGTCTGAAATCCCTGATCAAATTTAGAAGGTTTGGAGGTTGCTCTCTTGTCAGGTACTCAAATCTTTTTTCCGCTTTGAATCTGCATCTTTTTCCGCTTTGATGTTGTTAATCTGGATTTGAATTTGATGCCCATTTGTGACCGCTACTTCCAGTTCCAGAGGCATCACAAGAATTCACCTTTGTTTCGTCGGTAGGCTTCACCATGTTGTCGACATAGAATAATAGATGGTAAAGACAAAAGACAAGGGAAGACGAACAACACTAATTTTCACTCACTTAATTCCTTGTTCATGGTACATTGGAAATACTTGGAAGAGTTGAAGGTAAATTTATGATATCTTTTATCTCCAGCTGACTGGAATAACAAGAAATCATAGTACATGTCCTTATCATGGCCCAAATCGGACTGGGCTTTTCTTTGTCTTTGTAACAGGATTTTTTTTTATATAAATGTACAAGGAGTACCAACTTGTTACCAATAATTGTGGATGATGGTGTGTGTTCACAATTCATCAATCATTCATTCAAATCCATTTTAGCGTCAGAATCTAAATTTTACATTTGGACCAACTCCTAAGCTCAGGGTTGGAATATGATACCACCTCCACCTTTTTTATAGCCTAAATTCAGTTTGGCGGAGTTGTCTCTATCAAATTCAATAGACTTGAGGTTCTTGATTTCAGATCCTAATCAATTCAGATTGTTGTTTTCGATTATACATTTTCCCAATCACAATTGTTCGCCAAACTCTTGCTATTAGCTCGTCGAATTTACTCCCCATGAATCGTTGTCATCGTTGGATTTCACTATGCTAATAATTGCATTCGATTTCGAGGTAATTACTAGACAACAAAGAAAATAAGAATTAGTTTATCCAAACTTATGGATTTGTCTATATATTGAGGATTTTCGTCAACTATTTGCTACTGTGGTGATCATGACAAGATTCAACCTTAAATGAATTCAACAAGAAGGTCTCTTTTTGGGAAAAAGAAAAACAAAGAAATAGTTGAAATAGAAGAAAAGAGAGATAGAAGGTTAGAGGACCAGAGAGAGGGGCAATATAGATTTTTGTGATGTTTACTATAATGCATCACACTTATTAATTTTTATTACTATTTGTGTTGACTTAGATTTATTGAGTTAATTATTATGTATGCGTCAACAATGAATAAAAATTTTGGATGGTGTTGGATGAAAAATCGTCATGTTAATTAGTCATAACCTTGGCACTTCCTACCATGCCTTCAAGTCACTGAAAATACAACAACTTGAAGTTAGTAACCTGTTACAGCAGGTTTAGCAGGTCATATTACGTAAGAAATCACTGTCATTATGTAAGTCTTACGTAACAGATGAGTATCTTACGTAACAGTTCTAAATGATTGTTACGTAAACCTTACGTAACGACAGTTTGTCTTACGTAACATGCTTAATTTTATGTTTTACGTAAGCAATAACTGTGGTTACGTAACGGATGAGTATCTTACGTAACAATTCAAAATGATTGTTACGTAAGCCTTACGTAACCACATTTTGTCTTACGTAACAGGCTTAATTTTATATTTTACGTAAGCAATAATTGTGGTTACGTAAGCCTTACGTAACGGATGAGAAACTTACGTAACAGTTGTAAATGATTGTTACGTAAGCCTTACGTAACCACAGTTCGTCTTACGTAACAAGCTTAATTTTATCCTTTACGTAAGAAATCACTGTCGTTACGTAAGCCTTACGTAAAAACAGCTTGTCTTACGTAACAGTTGTAAGTGATTGTTACGTAAGCCTTACGTAACGACAGTTCGTCTTACGTAACAAGCTTAATTTTATCATTTACGTAAGAAATCACTATCGTTACGTAAGCTTTACGTAATAACAACTTGTCTTACGTAATAGTTGTAAGTGATTGTTACGTAAGGCTTACGTAATGACAGTTCATCTTACGTAACAAGCTTAATTTTTATCCTTTACGTAAGAGATAACTGTCGTTACGTAAAGCTTACGTAACGACAGTTCGTCTTACGTAACAAGCTTAATTTTATCCTTTACGTAAGAAATAAGTGTTGTTACGTAAGCCTTACGTAACGACAGTTCGTCTTACGTAACAAGCTTAATTTTATCCTTTACATAAGAAATCACTGTCGCTACGTAAGCCTTACATAACAACAGTTTGTATTACGTAACAATTGTAAGTGATTGTTACGTAAGGCTTACGTAACGACAATTTGTCTTACGTAACAGTTGTAAATGATTGTTACGTAATGCTTACGTAATCATAGTTTGTCTTACGTAATAGTTTTAAGTGATTGTTACGTAAGGCTTACGTAACCACATTTGTCTTACGTAACAAGCTTAATTAAACTGTTGGTTCAACCATTTTTTGTTATTTGATTAAATACACAACCATAGAGTTAATCAAATAACTATTTAAAACAGAGTAATTTAATAGATAAATCCAATAAATCATCCCTTAAACTAACCAACCTATTAATTAAATCGATTAACTTAAAATTTAGTTCTGTAGCTTGTAACTGGTCGAAATTGCGACTGTAAAGGAGTTTCACAATTGTCAGGAAAGTTTGTACTAACTAATAAAGTTAGTATGGTCAAATATGTCAACATTTAGAAGTTTATGACCACTTTGATATATAAAATAAAATGAAGAACTAAATGGTGTACTAGAAAGAAAACAAACTTTCTGCACCACATTCCTACTTTCCTTCCTACAAAATAAGATATAGTTTTTTTTTTCGCTGGAGGCTAGGCTAATAAGGTTTCCGGTAATTTATGTTTTTCTAATTTTTTTAATATAAATTTTAATGAAAGGCTCTAATTTATGGATTGTATTTTAAATGGTTCAGATCTCTTCTTCATTAACTTCAAGTTACTTTACTTGAAGTTAAGTCAAGTCAAGTCACCGTAGGAGATGCCCATACCCTTAGGATCTTGTGTGATGGGTTAAAAAATTCAGAGACTTCGGTGTCGATAAACCAAATGTTAAAAACTAATTATGTTAACTACCCAACCCTAACAAAATCGATTTTAAATACCTCACACCTACACATAAAACCTTAAAATTTAGGAATTAGAGAGTTCACCTAGCTGAGGTGAGGCCTTTATTTATGGCCTACATGTAGGCAAGGTTACTTATGGATTAGGTACGGTGAGAAATTGATGAAATTTCTTATATAAGAAATGGCTATAGTACCATTTGTCGTTAAATTGTATCATTCATTTTTTTCATGAATGGTACAGTTTAACAACGAATGGTACTACACATAGTAACATTGTGATCATACCACTTAAAATATGCAAAACTATAATTTTCAATAATCAAAATAATAACACAACCCTTATTAATGCATGACAAACATGAATGGTAGAATTCTAATGTATACTGTAATTGTACCATTCGATGTTAAATTGTACCATTCATAAAAATACATGAATGGTACAATTTCACAATGAATGGTACCATCCCATCATATACAAAAAGTACAATATACGAACGAATGGTACAACTACGTGATGAATGGTAGCATTACATTGAATAATTTTTCATAAAATAAAAGATAAAATGTGAAAAATACAAAATAAATAAAATAACCGTAGGAACCATGAAACGTGGAAAGTGGGGAGGTGAGTGGTTATTTTTCATTACTATATATTTATTAATATACCATTCGATACATTTAGTACCATTTGATTAAAAATACAAATCTAACGGTCCAGATTCGATTTCTTAAATAAGAAATCTCTATGATTTCTCATCTTAAAATCTCCGCTTACTCACATATGGACGGTTTCAATTATTTTGGTAAATAATTTTAGGCAAATATTATTTTTAGGATATCTTGAATTATAATATTCTATTTTTCATAAGAAACCGCTTACCTATTCAGTCCAATTTACCAGACCCATTATCCATATAGGTCTTTTTGCCTGTTAACAAGTCGGTAGTTGTAGTACAGCTATCAGCAGAAATAACACGTTGAGCTTGTTGTTCACTAGTGTTTGAAGCACTGCTAAACTAGTGAGGTAATTTATTTTATGATGGGATGATGAATTCCATTAACCTTAAGTGTCGTAGAGGAAAATTACAATTCTCAAGGTTAAGAACAAATTGTGTATTCAATTTGATTAGCTTGAATTTATCCTTGTGTTTATGCATATTTTGATTTCTATTGTTGCTAATTAAAATATGGGGTATACCTAGATAACAATTTGTACCCCACATTACAATTTGACAAAGTAAATTTTTTTTTTTTTTTTATGAACTAAGTAAAATTTTGATATTAACTAACAGGACTATATTTGAGTTAAATGCATGAACTATTATACGAACACATTAAAATAGGGTTGAGAGTGAATATTAAATGCGTGTTCTCTATTTTAGATGAATAGAAATTTGGATTAATATAGTTATCTATCTATCTACCCTCTTTCTATATATCAAGTAGAACACGTTGCTGTGATATTGCGTATGGAGTAGTGCATGCATACAAGTATTGACATGAGAACTTTGACTCTAATTACGTTATGAATTTGAAGAATGTGTACAATTACAACTGTAAGTGATACCCGGCCCTATCTAGCACACACAAAATATTTGGGACGACTAGACAAGGAAGCAGAAACTTATTTACTTTGATACTCCATTAGAGCTGTCAAAGGGCGGGCTGAGCTGAGCGGGTGAATTTATCGGGTTGGAGGTTTATTAAGCCATTTATACATTATCTTATGAGTAAATTATATGGCAGTTTGCTTAGTTCGAAAAATTACAGGATTTTGAGATATTTAATGTTGGGCTAGCTTTGAAATGTTGGCTTTAAGTAAATTTAATTTTTTTTGTTGGATTTAGTGGGGCTGAGGAGAGGTCAGTTTTTTGACAGCTCTTAAGTAATTTCTTAGTGCCATCGGGGATTAATTTTGGCTATTGAATTACACTTTAAAATTAGGGGTGGAACCAAAGATTCAAATATGCACTAAGCCGAAAATGAAACAAAATTTTTTATAAATTTTAATTTTGAGATAATTTTAAATATTATTATAATACAATTACTACATATATATATATATATATATATATATATAATATAATATATATAATATTATATTTATTTTACTTTCAGTATGTGATGTTATTTGCCACTAATTCATTACGTCCAATATATTTGTTCTTAAAATTATTAGTATTAGTCTTGTCCAAATGAAAATTGAAGAGGGGGCAAAGTGTTATTTTCTCATTTTTAATTAATACTACTTTCTCATATTAGGATGATGTGAAATTTATGATAAATTTATCACTTGGAAAAATCATCGAAATGAATAGAAAATATTCAATTTATATAAAGTCATATGTATTGCCATTTGACACTTCTATGTACACATATATAAATATTTGCCATGTTTATTTTATCATATAAATACAGTGTTTTGATAAGTTATGAATATGCACTACAACAAAACCTAGCTACGGAGGCACACCGTATTTGCCTTTGAAAGTCATTTTTTTGCCTCTATAGAGTTTTAGAGGCAGATAGCTTAAGTGCCACTAACGCTGCTGCGGCTAAAGGTCTTTATAGGCAAATACGGTGGCACATGTTATGTGTCACTAATGGAAGAATTAGTGGCAGATATAATTGTTAGTAATTACTACTTTAAACTACTATTATTCTGTCGTTTTAGCCACCTTTTAGAGGCACTTATTTCTGTTGGTGATAATTTTTTTAGAGGCACATATATATGCTTTTAAAAAGAATTTATTCCTACCAGGATATTTTCCTCTATTAGACTCTCTCACTATTTACATACATCATTTTCTACTTTTTTGCTATCTACGGGGTTTGAACCCGAGTGACTGAAGGAAATGTGCTAAGTTCTTAGTTCTTACCACTTGGTTCAAGAGTACTTACTGATATTTTTACGCAGTTTTTAAATATGAATCACAAAACTCAACGATATGCAGAAACTATGCCAACAAAAGAAATCGAAAAACGTAAATTTCTCCTTAATCATTATTAGAAAATAAAATCATCAATGTTTATTATATATATACACGTATATTTCACCTTTTAAAAAAAATTATATTTTATCTATACAAAAAGTACATAGTTTACAAGTTATATACCGTTGCAAATTTTAATCATACAACATATAGAGACAACTATAAATTATCTAGCTCTAAATATTTTAATCGTAGAACCTATAAAGTCGGTTCTAAATTATATGTCTCTAAATTAAAGAAAATTTTTGTATAACTTATAGAGGCAGTTATAAATTATCTGCCTCTAAAGAAATTTTATGTGTAACTTATAGAGGCAGTTATAAGTTATCTGCCTCTAAAAGAATTTTCCATATAACTTATAGAGGCAGTTATAAATTATCTGCCTCTAAAGGAATTTTCCGTAGAGGCAGTTATAAATTATCTGCCTCTAAAAGATTTAATTCTACAACTTTTAAAGCAGCTATAAATTATCTGCCTCTAAAACTATAAAATAATATTTATTAAACTTAAAATAAATAAATAAAATACAATTAGAGACAGATATTTGCATCTATAGAGGCACATATAGTATTTGTTCTTTAAAAGTACATTTAGAGGCAAATATTCTATGTGCCTCCGTGTATCTGCCTCCGTAGCCAGGTTATGTTGTAGTGTGCATACACGAAAACATTAGGAGGGTAATGTAATGGCTAAAAAGTACCAAGTAATCAATTCTTTGCTATAGTATATACGTTTGTTATTCATAAAAGCTTAGAATATTAACATTGCGCAACTAAGCTAAACTTAAATAAAATCGTTGTCTCTTTAGTGGTTGACATTTATTATAGAGGTGGTAATTAAGAATTTATCGTCAAAGATTATCTCATGATCATGAAAAAAATTGTCAAAACTTGGATTAAGAAGGCTCATCTAAAAGTAGCAGAAATACAACAAAACCCGTATGAACAAGAAAGGAATTAGGCTCCTTTTTTGATACCTAAAATCGAATGTAGCTTTACGTAACGAAAATGAGAGGGATTCATTAATGAATATGTTAGAAGGTCAAAAAGGTGACGGAAACAATGCATGGTGCACCGAATCCAGATCATGTCATCTATCAGAAACCACTAAGAGGAACTTGTCTTTTCAGTTTTCACTTTACACATAGTTAAAAGGGATGATAAATGATGATTGATGATAATTAACATGCAGCAGCATCATAATAAGCTAATGATTCACTCAGAGAAGAACTGCATGCATGCAGCAGCATCCGATGCTAAAGAGAATCGTATCGTATGTATGTATGTGTAATGTGTTGGCTTGACCGACGGCCAACTTTATTACATTAAGAGGTGGAAGGAAAGTATACATGCATGATGCATGGCATGTCAGCCTGTGAAATTCCATGTTCGATTACTTTTTTATAAACTTAACTTTTTTATAAACTTAATTAATTATGCATGCATGTGTTCTATTTCGGACTTCAAATATTCAAGTTGTACAACTTTGATTTGAACGTATATATATATGCTAGCTCATTATGTTGGGGAATACACACAAAAAATAGGGATATAGGAGAATCATTTGATTAATTAAAATGGAGAATTAAGGAAAGGAAAGGATAGTAAGTGTTTGACTATAAGGGGTGGGAAGAGTAAGACGTATATTAAGATATGAGAAACAGAGAAATATTGTGGCTGTTTGTAAACATGTGAATATTCATGGCCGTATTGCTCATAAGCATATATATATATCATAGACATATGTGGTAGATGCCGTTATGTCATATCTCATCAATAATAAAGTCAACTTGCTATTTATAGTTTATGAGATTTTGATCAAATTATCACATGTTGTTAGCTGATTGGTGACCCAACTCTACGAAGATCTTAAAGTAACTAAATGGAGGGTCGAGATCTCCTCAGTGTAACCCTAGGTGTTAGATTCTTTGAGCCCTTGGGGTTGCTGAAGTAGACCGGTTGGGCGAACGACCGGTCTGGGTGGCTATGGCCAATCAAATCTCATGAAAAAATATACCAAGTTAAAGAACAAAAATATACTTATATATGTGAAAGAATAATGATAGAGAATCAACTAAATTCAACTTAGTAAGAAAAATGATGATGTGGGAGTGATATATGTATATGTATGTATATGGGGTATGGGTTGGTGCTGGAGTGGAGTTGCTGGGGTTTGTGAGGTTGTAATTAATGAAGTTGAAGTTCCCTTTTGTGTACAGTAAGTATCACGGCATCAGCAAGTAGCTTTCTTGCACGTGTTGCCAAAAGATTTAAAAAGTCCCAAACCCCACATGGACTCACTATTTCACGCGCCTAGATAAAATTTGTATTCTCTCTCGAAATGCGCGTAATCTACACTCTCTTTGCTCCCTTTCCATCGGAGCTTGGTGGGTGACAAAGGATATACTTTGTCCCCTATACAAAGTTTAATCACAGCCATCAGATCTCCCTAATTTGATATAACGGTAGATAATACTAGTATATAATAGGGTAAATTAATTAAATGTTTTTTATTTTTTACCACTTACCTAGGGTAAACCGCCGCACCCACTACCTCTTCTTCTTCTTCTATTTTCCCTACCAGACGGCGCCGGTGATTTCGTCGTCTCCATTCTCTAGTTCGCCGGCGATTTCCATCCGCAACCTCCATCCTCCTCCACCAAGTAATAGCCGCCGGCTCCATTCTCTAGTTCGCTGTCGTTCGGGAGGCACAAATCAACTCCCTAGCAGCCACTAGTTCACCGAATCGGCGACCTCTCAGACGGCGGTTTCTATCCGGACGAAGTGCTCTCACTGGTCCGGCGGTTCTATTTCTTCCGGCGGCTGTCTCCGGTGCGGCGCTGTCTCTAGTGCGGCGAGTCTTGGGCTTCCACCTTTTTCTCCGGCGCGCCTCTGCTCTCTCCTCTGTAATCGCAGTCTCCAGGTGCTTCTTGACGGCGCCGACATGGTTTATTCGTCCTCCTCGCCGCCGGTGAACAGTAGGTTTCCATGGCCGGTGTTCATACAAATTTTTTTTATTTACTCCATCAGCCAATTTGAATTTGAGGAAATTGTGTGTTTTTGGAAGAATCGATACTAGTATGTATACACTACTTGTATATTCGTAGTACTAGTATGTAATTCACACACATGTATGTTACGGTTTTTCTCGACTATATGTCAACTCCCGAATTTTTATTTTTCTCGGCTGTATATTCGTAGTACTAGTATGAATTTTTGTTTTGTTCTGCAATCGAAAAATAAAGAAGAAGAAGTTGACTCGTACCTCCATTATAAAACTCGAACTTGGGAGCTTGAACTTTTTACTGTAACTGTGAGAGACTGATTTACTCAAAAAAATTGAAAGTTTCATATTATTATAATGGCGTGCGTGTGATTGAAAGAGGAAGAAGAAGATTAAGATTATTAAAAAAGTTAAGAGAATATTCTCACCATTTTTTTAGGAAGAGATAATCAAAAATTGATTATCATAATTACCCTATTCTCACCGGCGGTTATAGGGGAGTGTGGGGGGATTTTTTTTAAATTAAATTCACTTAAATAATTAATTAAGAAGTGGATAAGAGATTAAGGGTCCAGATTAAACTTTGTATAGGTGACAAAGTTTAGACTTTGTCACCGAAAAAAATCCCCCTTTCCATTTTATCTAACCGACAGTACAACTTTTTTGCGATAATGTTGTGCTTAAATTACGAAATCTCTATTCCTCTTCCCTCCAATATTTTTTAGAATTCTGTGGAGCTAGTAAAATGCTGGTCCGATCGATGAACCCACCCAACCTATCAAACTCAGCCTGACCCATGATACGATATATCAAAAAGTTATTAATTTGTAATCCATCAACCTGTAACTCGATGAACCCACAACCCGACGAACCCACAACCTGACTAACCAGCGACCCGACTAACCCGTAACTCTCCCAACCAGGATTTACTACGGTGACAACACCTATTTTGTTGTCACCATGACAACACTATTAAAGTACTATTTTTTTTTTTAATTTTGGGTACTGATTTTTTCGTAGTGGGCACATGATTTGAATTCGCAAAGTACCATTTTTCATAATAAGAACTCTATTTGTTAAATTTAGGTACCAAATTTTTCATAGCATGTAACTAATTTGAATTTACAAGTACCAATTTTCATATTAGGTACTTAATTTATTAATTTTAGGTACCAATTTTAGTGTTGTTATGATGACAACAAAAGAAGTGTTGTCACTAGGGGTGGCATTTATCCGGGTCGGGGACGGATATGCCATATCCGTTCACCGGCCGAACTATACCTGGGTTCGGGGAATCCCCGACTCACCATCACCGTCGGATATGAGATGATTTCCATCCCCGTGACCGATCGGATTTCGGATTAACCAATGGTTAATTTTACCCGATTATTTTCAAAAAAAAAAGTCATAATTGTAATTTGTACTGAAACTGAAAGTAGATAATACTAATAGAAACTGAAAGTAGATAATACAGTATTTTACAAAACCATGCTTGGCAATTTAGCATGTAACATGCTGCATGTTCTACTGAAAATCTGAAACTTCTGCAAAGTCTGAAAACATATAATACATATTGCAAAGTCTGAAAACTAAGTCTGCAAAGTTTAACCAAGACTAAACTACTACTACAAGGTGAGAAGAACTCCTTCTTCATGCCATGCAATGCCATGCCATCATCCAAAATGATAAGAACTCCATCTTCATTCATTCGTCATCGACAGAAAACTGCAGTAATGACAACTAATCTCAGCTTGAGATTATGGAAGAAACTTTTCCTCAACATAATCTCACAAAGAAAAAACAATAGACATTAAGAAATCTTACATCTCAATTTTAGTCTATGTCGTGATAGTTAATGGTAGATTGATTGGCTCCCATTGTCATTGATCCTACACAGAAAAACCACTGAACTAGTCAGCTACACCTACATGTTAGTGTAAGTCACAGTTCAAGTGAATGGTTTGCTTTACTTTGATTGTCGGTTTGAGGTGGTTCATCATCGGTAACAGCTTCATAATCAGCACCAGTGAAGCAGCCCTCCAACTCCAAGTTCCCCCTTTGGCCAGTTTCACACTCTAACATAAATAACAATTAACAATGAGTTAGTACTTCGGACCACAACATCATTCGAAATAGATAAACTGAAAGAGTAGTACTGTAGTAGGGTGTTTATTACCTCGATTGTCCATCAGCCAGCTCCTAGTACACATGAAAGCGTCCACAGTAGTAATATGTAATTTACTACGATGATGGTCTATAAGTCGACCTCCTGAACTGAAGGCCGACTCAGATGCAACTAAAGTTACAGGAATTGCAAGCACATCACGTGCTATTGCTTGCAAAATTGGGTACTTTGGCCCACTTAGTTTCCACCATAGAAAAATGTCAAAATCAGAGGTACGAGGAAGAACATCCTCATTCAAATAGTTATCCAACTCTGTCAGCATGACAATGGTACGAGACTTTTTCCTTTGAGTCACAAACAACTCAAAGTCATTGTCATCACAGTTTGCAAATTCATTAGAAGCCAAGGTAGATGGACCAGAACCAGATGATGATCCAACATAAGACAGTTTCTGTGAAACCCTTGATTGGCATTCCACAACTAGTTCACACAAAATCTGCTTAACAGATTCAGCACTAAAAGCACAATCAGCACTGCCAAACTTTTCAGCATAAAGCTCCACAATTTCTAGCTTGTAACAAGGGTCAAGGACAACAGCAATAGCAAGAACATTATGAATCACGTCCCAATACTTTGAGAACTTGGTCCACATTGAGTGAGCCATGTTCGATATCATAGGGTTCGGATCATAAAGCCAATCAGAAAGCTTGACCCTCAAGTCACAAATGCGAGGGAAAAACAGATTGGTAGTAGGGTATTTAGCTCCTGAGAACATATCTGATATCAAGCTAAATACTCGAACCTTATCGCACACAATAGCAGCAAACTGCCAATGGGAATTCGATGGCAAACAAGAATACTGAGGGTCCCTAAGCTTCAGCCTACTAAACACATCTTTGTATGGCATGGCTACAAGTAACATGGCATAGGTAAAATTCCATCGAGTAGGACAGTCCAAAACAAGCCGATTTGGATTTAGAATTTTCAACTGTTTGACAGTTTCATGGAAAAACTCCAATCTCTTTGGAGTAGCAATCCAATACGACACAGACTCCCTAATTTTATCAATACCATCTTTGACAACATCAATGCCATCCTTAACAATGATATTCAAAATATGAGCAGAACATCGCATATGCAATAAACTCCCATCTTTAATTAACAGAGGCAATGCTAACTTCTTTTTTATACTCTCAATCATCTTGTCATTAATGCTACGATTGTCCAAAGTTATGGTTGATACCTTAGAGTCGACATTCCAGTTCATCAAACACTCCACAAGATATTTGGCAAGCTGATCACTTGTATGAGGAGTTGGGACATAAATGAACCTACAAAACAACAATGCAAACATAAATGAACTTATATTTTGTAATCTATAATTCTGTGCTCATGAAACTAACATAATAAGTAAATATGTACCTCAGCAATTGGCTCATCAGGCACCAACCATTATCAATGTAATGTGCAGTGACAGCCATGTAACCTTTCCTTTGGTTACTGACTGTCCACTCATCTGTTGTTACAGCCACTCTTCCTAAGTTTGAATCAATCAACTTCTGAATCCTAACTCTCTCATCACAAAACAATCCCATGACATCCTTTTTCAATGTGTTCCTTGATGGAACAGTAAACATAGGTTGAAGAGAATAGCAGAATCTTTTGAAATGCAGATGATCAACGATTGATATCGGATATTGATGCATAACAACAGCAATAGCAAGCTCCTTCCTAGACACCTCATGATTGAATGCAGTAGCTACCAGTTCAGTTTTGCCTTTACTAAGCAGATTAGGACCAAGAATTTTTTGGTTGCCATCTTGAATTTTCTTCTGAATACATGTTCTAATATGACTTTTCAGATGAGATGTACCGTTATTAGACTCACCACCCAATAACTTCCTACAGTAGTTACATTTAGCTTTCCAAACATCATTAATTTTTACCCTTTCAAAATGAAGCCACACATGACTCTTACGCTTACTTTGCATAATGATAGCTTCTTCTGCAGCAGCCTGATTTCCATTTTCAGCAGCCACAGCTTGCTCATGAGGAGGTTGTTGGTTCCCATTAACTTGAGCTTGACCTTGGTTCATAGGATCGACCAGTGGAGCATTGGGGGCTTGGCCATTTCCAGCCTCCATACCTATCACTGGGATGAACATAAAACAGTTTAGACTTCATGTAAACATATAACATATAATCAAATCAAGACTTGTATAATGTGTTTGACTTGGTGATTCTCAAGTTTCTGGCCAGAAACTTGAGAATCACCAAGTCAAACACATTATACAAGTCACAAAATCAGTCAATTAATAACGGGTTATACCTCTTCAACAAGTACAAGCTGGCTTAGACGAACAAATTCCAAAATGAGGATTCCTGCATTATGTACAATGAACAAGGAAACTCATTAACTACATTACTTAAACAAGTAGCCAGAAAATAGAACAAGGAACCCTAAATCGAAAACCCTAAATTGAAAACCGTAAATTAAGAGAACCATGAACATAGAATGGAACTTCTATGATAGAAGAACAGACGACACAGAACAAGGAACCCTAAATTGAGGCCATACCTTCAAACTGTGATGGGGTGGAGTCTGGTGGTAGAAATGGGGCGCTTTTATAGCCTAAACCTTCCAATCGAACATACATCTTGATTCAGGCATGAATGCAGCGCCGCCGATTGATATGATGACATTGGTTGTCGTAGAGAAGTTGGATGACTCGAGGGAGGGTTAGGGTTAATTATTTCGAATAAGGGCTGGAGATTGGAGGTTGAATTCACGCCACACCCACGCCGACACAGAAGGAAGGGGTATCGGCGTCGACGGATTAAATTGAGGCTCTGCATGATGATGAAATTGCGGCTGGGAGTTCTGCAAATAGCGACAATCGAGAGAGAAGAATGAATAGGGGATTGTGAACAGATGCATATACTGGAAATAGCAACAATCGAGGGAGAATGAAATAAATGGATGGATGGGTATTTTTTATCCGGCGGGCCGGGTTCGAGGACGGTTATGGGGCGGATACTTATGGATCCGTCCCCGGCCCGTCACCGCGAAATAGAAGGCCGGTTTTCACCGTACCAGCCCCGTTACCCAGTCAACTCGGTTAAAACCCGTGTTGACTGGTTCAGTTTCGGGCGGTTCTCAGGTTGACCGGTTTTCTTTGCCAAGCCTAGTTGTCACCATAAGAATTGCCCTCCCAACCTGACTAACTCGATTGACCTTATTAAATATGCATATTTTTACTATATTTTTATGAAAATTCTAAAAGTTTTATTAAAATTCAAATAGATAAAATAAAATAATATAATATTTGTCAAACACTTTATATAAAATATGATTACCACAATTCAATATTGTTTGTAGTTTAAATAAAATAATTTATATCGTCAATTTAACTCTAAATACTACATATTTATAAATTTATTCACTCAAATATAAGAAATAGGTAGGTATAAAAAATCATAATGGTAATTTAAAATTTGAACTTATTATATAATATATTTAAAAAATATATGAATATATCTTAAGTTTATCATATGATTATCAGCATGTTTAAAAAATATGTAATAAATGAATAACATTTTTACTTTTCTCATATTTTTCTCCCTTTTTCTCTTTTCTATTTCCCCTCTTCTTTTCTTTTAACCTCTTGTTCCTTCATTCCCCTCATTTCCCTTTTTTCAATTTTCAAATTCCCACTTCTTTCCCTCTCTTTTTTTTCAATGTTGTCAAGACTGGGCCAGTCATCGAATCGGTCCAACGAGAGGTTCAAGGATTTGAAGTTCGACCGAGATTAGATCGTAAACCCGATATTAAAACCGGTCACTCAATATAACACAAGTATCATGATCTATAGTGCACAATCCACGACCCATTTAACTCGAGGTTCAAGATGTGTTTTATTTGATAAGTTCATGAGCCTCCTCGACTCGTTAACTCATTGAGCATGGCTCGTGTGTAGTTCAATATGGTTAGTTAATAGGATTTATGGATACCACATTGGTGGTACATACTACAAAAAATTTATATTCTGCGACGAATTTTTGTGGCGGGTTGTAAAGAAGAGCTACAATAATAGGATTTAAATGGAAGAAATCCATTTATGGTATAATTAACAAAATGGGTAGCATACAAGAGTGAGAAGTGACGAGTTGCAAAGAAAAGCTACAATCGTTGGGAGAGTCATAGAGGAAGAGCTCTAATTAACATAGTAGGTAGCACACAAGAGTGAAAAGTGACGAGTTGCACAGAGAGCTACACTTTGGGGGGGGGGGGGGAATCATTGAGGAAGAGCTGTCAATTTTGAAAAAAGAAAAAAAGTTGTGGAACAATGACAGGAGGGATGCGACCATTCTCCAGACTCGCAATTATTCAACCAACCGAAACTTGCCACCACGTCAATTGTGGAGATGAGAATGCTACAAGCCCACTCAATGCAAGATGACCCACAAAAGGCCACCCTTCAAAGCCTATGATCCAAGCCTTAAATACCTTAATGGAGGTAAGCAACCACTATTGATTCAATTGTAACCCCCTTCTCCTTTTATAGATAGAACAACTGTTTAAGTGTTTTGTCATATACATGTATGATTTATCAAATAAGCGAGATGGTAGTGAAATGGACAGCCGAAAAGAACCAAGACGAATAGAAGAATGTTGACTGCTTAATTAACATTTTAAATGGAAGAAATCCATTTATGGTCTAATTAACAGAATGGGTAGCACACAAGAGTGAGAAGTGACGAGTTGCAAAGGAGAGCTACGCTCGGAGGCAAAGTCATTGGGGAAGAGCTCTAACTAACATAATGGGTAGCACACAAGAGTGAGCCAGTCAATCAACCGATCTGATACCTCACAATGGCCAATTCAATATATTGGTCGGCATAACTGGTTAAACCATCAAGCCACGATTTGTCGATCGATTTTAATCAAACCGCGGCTCATACAACAAATATCGAGGCCAAGAGGGTGTACAAGCAGCGCAAGAAGCAAAAAATTCCTCCACCTCTTCCAAGGCGGATTTCAATAGGGTATCAGGTCTTGTGGATGGGTTCTCTCGACAGGCATTGCAGGTTGAAGGTGCTTGGACCAATCACTTCCCTAATTCGGTAGAGGCCTTCACTATAAAAAAAATGATCTTTAGCCATTGCAAAATTACAACGACATGAAAATGCAGTAGCAACTAGTTAGTATTTGCTACGACAATCACTATTTCATGTAGTAATTTGCAGTAGCAAATACTATTTGTCACACCACTATTTGCGAT
Organism: Linum lewisii; assembly: GCA_034768395.1. Classification (NCBI taxonomy): domain Eukaryota; kingdom Viridiplantae; phylum Streptophyta; class Magnoliopsida; order Malpighiales; family Linaceae; genus Linum; species Linum lewisii. The sequence goes on along the minus strand of CM068303.1, from coordinate 45,170,466 downwards.
GGGATGCTGAGTGTATCAAATAGTGGTGTGGCAAATAGTATTTGCTACTGCAAATTACTACATGAAATAATGATTGTCGTAGCAAATACTAACTCTTTGCTACTGCATTTTCATGCCGTTGTAATTTTGTAGTAGCTAAAGGTAAACTTTTTTGTAGTGCTTCTTGATTCTCCTCCCGGAGCTATCTTCGTCAAAAAAGAAACTTACTGTATGTAATAGTTAAAATATTTGATCATAAATTATCCAAATTGAACAAAAAACTTTCGGTGGCACATATAATTATTTTTTACTAATCAAGAAACCTATAATAAAAAAATTATTGTGTATCTTTACTTAGTATTAGATTAATAAAAAAATTCTACTATTATCCAAATTTGAAGAAATTTTTTTTGCCGGTGACCTATTTTCGATTTATAATTCACCTATCCCGTATACCAATCCTGATTATGTCATTGTCTGTCACGACCGTCTTGATAACGCCACGTTGTCTTGAAACTTATATGAGTGAAACCCTAACCGCATAGAGATTCATGTTTTTGGGCTTTCCTTGGGCCACCGGCATGCTTGTTTGGCATTAAGTACCTAGTTTCTCACCATAGTTAGCTCAAAGTTTCTTCAGTGCGGCTCTTACCCTCTCACTGAACCATTTAAGTAGTTTGTCCGGCATTAAGCTCAACTCTCCTCGCTGGCTCGCCATATGGCTTTCCTATCTTCACTCACCTAACCGGACAATGTAGTATAATAGTTTGCAAAAGTAAATGTTTTATTTTTTTTATGAATTTAAATGTTGCTTTCGTTAAAAATAAAAATAAAAATAAATAAATTTCTGACAGCACCGTACATTTCTACTAAACCTCAGCCGCCGTCATTACTATGACGCGTCTAGCAGCCAATACCCATAACTTCACATTACAGCACTGAGTTTAATATTCATAATTAACCGGCAAGAAATTTGGGGTGCCTTTGTTACCGGCGACGTTCGATCTGGTTTTAATTTAAAATCATTAAATTATTTGGTTTTACGTTAGAGCATTAAATTAGGCACCTAAAAGGGAGGAAATTGGTTAATAAATGGAAATTATGGTTGGTGATTGGTTGTGGTGGTAGACCAAACCTGCAGCAGCTAGCTAGCTAGCAATATCCCTATCATCAATGGGCTGATATGAAACCATAAAAGAGCAGACATCTTACCATGGAAATCATAAAGGATCATTTGCGATGCGAGTTTCAGATAAGCATGCAAGTCAGAGACTCTGTTTTCAAGTATTTTGGTTTGGATGCCCAATCTAACGGAAATCGTTTGCAAATTCAACTCTACTAAGTATGATGTGTATGCTAG